>JASTWQ010000553.1:0-116875 GCA_035220615.1 Leptothorax acervorum
TCTCATATTCTTGGTCAATGTCCAACATACGCCAGGCAACGACTCCTTACGCTCAGCTCATCCTTTCTGGATACCGAGCAGATAAGACAGCTACCGGTGGAGGACCTGCTTCGCTTTTGGAGGAAAACAGGTCTCCCCTAACTGGGAGGCTGTTATTGCAGCGGGAGGGCACATGGACTCAGTCTGCGGGCCGCCAGTAGGTCTTCGTTAGGAGGACAACCCCCCAGTTTCATTATTATTATAACATATAATATACAATATAGATACAATATAATAAATATATATATATTTATATAATAATGTACACCGTTGTAAATTATTAATTTAATAGTATTGATACATTATATTCACATCTGAGGAAACAGACTTTATTCCTTTAATCCTAATCTTTCGTATGTTGTATACATATATACAGGGTTTACCAAAAGTATGGAAACCCCTAAATATTTCGAAAACTACGCATTTTAGAAAAAAATGTTTTAGACAAAAGTTGTAGGGTTTTCAAGTAACGCATTAAATAGTAATATTAGTGTGACTGCAAATAACTTTGTTAATGCCAGGTAAAAATAACTTTAAAATTTTTAAATGGAAACCCCTATTTTTAATTGCATATTCTTATAGCTTACCTCGAGAGCTTTTCAAAACACTATAATAAAGTATTTTTTTATTAACTATTTTTCAAGTTATGGAGCTTGAAAGCTACGATACTGCCGGCATCAGCGTTACCCAAGATGTACCGCGTGGAGGTTGCACGGTCGGATTTACACTAGCAGAGTTTGTAAATAACAATACTTTTGTGATTGAAGTTCTTAATTACTAATTATATTACATAATTTTAATTTAAATTGAGTTTAAGTACAAATGTTTTTTGGAATTGTAATTAAAGTCGTTCAATTACAAATAGGTACATTTTGAAATTGTAATTAAACTCGAATTTTATTACAATTAAAAAAGTAAAAAGAATAATTATTATTTACATTTTCCTAAATTACAAATTTTACAATCTTAATTTACATTTTTTTTGTGTTTAGTGTTTTAGAGTAAATTTTGAAAGTGGTTTTCATGGACTTCTTGACAGTATGCCAATCTTTGATAGAACGCAGAAATAGCTCTACGATTTGATTCAGCAGGTATCAAGGCTGCTTCATCCCTTATTCGCTGCCTCAATTCTTGGATATTTTGAGGTTTTGTTTCGTAAACCTTACTCTTCAGATAGCCCCAAAAGTAATAATCAAGAGGAGTTAGATCTGGTGACCTAGGTGGCCAACTTTCCCCACCCTCATTTCGGTTCCTTCTTCCTATCCACCTTTGCGGGAAAACTTCATTTAAAATTCGACGTGGCCCTGCACCAAATGAGGCGGAGCTCCATCATGCTGAAACCATATTGCTCAAAGTTATTTGGAAAAATATTTTGTATTGCTGGAATTATTTCATCTACAAGTAATCTCTCGTACCTATGAGCATTGAGGTTGTCCTCCAAAAAAAATGGCCCTATCACATAAGCGTCTATCATGCCGCACCATACATTTATTTTTTGTGGGTATTGTGTATGACTTTCCCGCATCCAATTCGGATTTTCATCTGACCAGAGACGAAAAATTTTGATTATTAACCTCTCCCGTCAATGTAAAGGTTGTCCTCGTCTGTGAAAACAATTTGATAAGGAAAGTCGGGCGAGGCATCTATTCGGTCCATCATTCTTGCACAGAAGCGTATACGACGCTCATCATCTCCGTCTTGCAATTCTTGAACGTATTGCAGTTTGTATGGATGTAATTTATTTTTTTTTTTAATTCTGTGTACGGACATGGGAGCAATGTCGTGAGCTTGAGCTGCTCTATTAACAGATGTATGGGGATTTTCAATAAAAGTCTGCAGAACATCAAGTTGTTTGTCGTTATTAGTTGCAGATGATGGCCTGCCAGACCTAATGCGACTTTTTACACTACCAGTTTCTTGAAAACGTCGTACAGTTTTCAAAACAGTGGATTTACTAATTTGACGATTCGGATACGTGGTATTAAATAATCGAACGACATCAGTGAACGATCGTTCATTATCACCTCATCCGCGCATCATTAGGATAGTGATTCTTTCACGCTCCGATAATTCATTAGCCATTTTTAGCCAAACGTTTAATTTTTAATTTATTAATTTGCGAATTAAAAAGAGAAAAGTCCTCGGCAGAAGCAGAGAGCGCTCTAGGACGCTATCACCCTACCTACGTGATTATTCGCGAGAAAAAAACACTGAACATCTTGCGCTTGTATTTTATACCCTCTCGGAGTGTCGATCCAGTGGGAGAGGGTCAGCGCGAGGGTGGGGGAGGGAGAGGGCGATTAGGCCATTGGAGGATCCATTGGACTCTTCCTAAGAGGGTCATCTCCAATGACCCAATCGCCTTTTCCCTCTCCCTCCCCTCGCGCTGACCCTCTCCCACTCCCTCTTTCCCCATAGGATAGGAACACCCAAGGAGGAACCAAAATGAGGGGAGAGGATTGGCCATAACTTTTTTAATTGTAATAAAATTCGAGTTTAATTACAATTTCAAAATGTACCTATTTGTAATTGAACGACTTTAATTACAATTCCAAAAAACATTTGTACTTAAACTCAATTAAATTAAAATTATGTAATATAATTAGTAATTAAAAACTTCAATCACAAAAGTATTGTTATTTACAACTCTGCTAGTGTAAATCCGACCGTGCAACCTCCACGCGGTACATCTGGGGTAACGCTGATGCCGGCAGTATCGTAGCTTCCAAGCTCCATAACTTGAAAAATAGTTAATAAAAAAATACTTTATTATAGTGTTTTGAAAAGCTCTCGAGGTAAGCTATAAGAATATGCAATTAAAAATAGGGGTTTCCATTTAAAAATTTTTAAAGTTATTTTTACCTGGCATTAAACAAAGTTATTTGCAGTCACACTATTATTACTATTTAATGCGCTACTTGAAACCCTTACAACTTTTGTCTAAACATTTTTTCTAAAATGTGTAGTTTTCGAAATATTTAGGGGTTTCCATACTTTTGGTAAACCCTGTATACAGGATACGGCATTTTAATCAAACAGGCAAATATCTCGAAAAATATGGAAGATACGGAAAAATGTTTCAGACAAAAAGTTGTATGGTTTAAAGGGAAATATAAGATAATGGCAATGATTGATTTGGATGATTGTTTAAATTTCACGTGAATGTCATCTTTAAATTCTTGAATGGAACACACTATTGTGTAGTATATCATTTAAAAGGGCATAAAATAAGAAAAATTTGGCGGCATACCAGAGGTCGATACGTTAACCCGTTCGGGAGTTATTTAGGGTAAAATATTGACTCTTTCCAACTTCGACTTTAAATAATTCCCGAACGAATCAACATATCGACCTTTGGTTGGCGCTAAAATTTTTCTTATTTTATACCTTTTCAAATAATACACTACAATATGGGGGGAGTTCTATTTTAAACATTTGAATTTGAGTCCCCTGGGACACTAAAGAATTTTATGTAAAACTCCCATATTATAGTATACCGTTTAGAAGAACATAATATAAAAAAATTTTGGCGCAAACCAGAGGTCGATACATTGATCCGTTCCAGAGTTATTTAAAGTCAAAGTTGGAAATAAGAATAATGCATAAATTTATATGAAAGTGTTTGTATGAAGCCTATAAATAATTGTAAGTATACATATGTAAGTGTTTATATGAAACATATAAACAATACATATAAATTAATCCATTTATTCTTGCTGTTTTGTTAGTATCACTGTTCTTAAGACCATCATATACAAAATACATAGTGTCGCATAAGCATAGATTAAGATGGACCAATAAGCATCTTATGTAAATTAATATGGTAACTTTATGCTCGATGTTCATTTGTCCAGCGGTTTTATGCTATGCTTATGTTATATTAGCATTTGTATGTAGCCCTAATTTAAGGCTATAATACACAAAATGCCTAGCGTAGCATAAGCATAGCATAAGACCGTTGGACAAATGAGCAGTCCAGCATAAAGTCGCCATATCAATTTACATAAGATGCTCATTGGTCCAGCAGTCTTATGCTATGCTTATGCTACGCTATGCATTTTGTGTATTATAGCCTTTAAAATTACGAGATTTTCTTGAAGTTGCTGTCAATTTCTATTTGGTATTTCTTTCAATTGTCTTGGTAACTATTGATTTTTGCTCTCCTACATAATTCACATAATTTATCTATGGATTGTATCGTTATTGCATTCGTCCTTAAAAGAAGATTTCGAAAGAAATATTTATTGTGATTCCCAAAACAATTTGGATTTCTTATTTAAAGCAGGTAACTTTTAATACATTATTTTTACTTCTTCGTTAACTTACGGTGAGATAATCATATAGGCTTTTACGTAGAAATATTTCATACTTTTGATATAAAGTTATACCTTTGTAAAATTTTATTCTTATTTATATTGTAAAATATAGATTATGTTAATCTTTTATTATTTTTCATCTGTTTATCTCCAATCTAATTGAATTAAGTTTGTATAAATATAACCTTATATTTTGTACGTTGATGAAACCATTTAAAATACATTTTCGCTTAAATGTATTTTTAATTGATTTATTATTGATTTTATTTATTAAAATTAATTTTTAACCTATTTTACATAAAATGTTCTGTACTGAAATATTTCTATTGATTCATTCATTATTTTCAAGTCTTATATTAAAAACCTGAGATATATAAATATTTTACATGCTATATTCTTCTCTATTTTTTCATATCTTAATTCTTATCTTTTTTTTTCTTTTTTGACATTGTAACATTTGTTAAATATTCTTAATATTTAGAATCATTATACTATTATTACATATGTTTCTTTAATTTAAAATTATACAACAAATTGAACATAAACTTAAATTTCAAAATACGACTAACACGAATAAACATATTTGGTTGTTTAAAAAATAGTTTTACCTAAGTATTTCAAAAAATTATATATTTTCAAAACGTCCTTTATTCGGTACACCGTGTTCAGATTAGAAATTGTATTGACAGCTTGCACAAAAGCAATTTCCTGTATCCTGTTCCTGAACCCTGTACCGTATTCCCTATTTCTTGTTTCTTTCAGTATGGGTAAGTTTTCTTAATATCTTTCAAAAATATGGTTATTTTCTTATCTCTTTTCCTCTCTCTTTCTTAGGTCAGTTTGCATCAATGTCGCGTATAACATTAACATTAGTTAAACTTACTCTCCATCTCTTTCTAACTGTCTGCCTTAGAAAAAGATGAAGAATGAGTTAAACTAAGGATTAAAGTTACGTGACGTTGATAAAATCAGGTCTGTTTATAGAAATTCAATGTTATTTACAAAATTACTAAAATCTATTTAAATAATTTCCAATAATTATTAAATTTTTTCCTGACTAAGGTAATATTTTTCACAACAAAGTTAAAATTATTAAAAAATAGGATGCTTATATATAATATCAACGGACCAAAACACATGGTCAAAAACGTCTTGACGATACGATTGGAAAATATCTGTGTTGAATCTGACAAACCAAGTCGGCTACGTAGTTTTCCAAACATTGTTGTTATATGATCGGCATAGATATTATTCGTATCTACGCCGTATTTTCGTCTTACGCTTTATTTAATGTATAACAAATACAGAAAACAGTTGAAAAGATCGTTTTAATACAGAATGTAAACGTCAAACATTAAAAGCAGAAAATAACAATTAAGAAGAGAACGCATATACACATACATACATGAATCAATTGCGCATTGTATGTGACTTTGCTTAGGGGCTGTTGCCCTGAGTCGTGAGAGCGGTAAGCGACGACGCCTGGGGAACTATCGTCCTGAGTCGCTACCTGATTGTTCGGATGCGACAACGCCTTGAGGTGTAGACCTCGGGTCGCCTTGGCTTGACACACACTTTATTCAATGTTCACAATTGTGTCTTTTGTATAGAATTTAAATGTTCGTCTTGAAGGAAAGGCAAAATCTCGAGCGATCCTTTGTGGCCACGTAACCAATGTAAATACATCGAAGTAACGAGGAATAATCGAAAATCGGCCGTGACAACGAAGGATCGAAAACGCCGGAGCCACATCTAGCGAGCGTCGAAACTCGTCTCTAAGATACCGAGTTACTTATTTGTACATATAATTGATTGATGTAACTATAAGTGAATGTGTGTGTGTATGTGTCTGAGCCATCCGACAATCTCTCTTATTCACTCTAGTTGTGTCGTGCACGACGCATGTGTTTACTACATAACATACTCCCCCCGTTGAGAGGGCAACGATCAACAATAACATCCAAAGACTAATCTGTAACTTATGATACTAATACGCATTACAATGAATAGGTACGATATCGTCTTCAGAACAAATATTATGACGTGTGTAAGTATTACGCTCATTATTCGACCGGAATTGGGCACAGATCCTTAGCAGCTCTCTTCAATTCTCTGCGAGCCGTTTTGATGGTGACAGTTCGAGCTATTCCGTCCTCACCCGGATAGAGTTTCGTGATTCTGCCTAATAACCACTGCGTGCACGGTAGATTCCTGTCCTTGATGAGTACGATAGTCCCGATGTTTAACTTCGGCCCATCCTTGATCCATTTACTGCGTGTTTGGAGTTCATTTAGATATTCGAGGTACCAACGTGCCCAAAAATCTTGTCGTACCTTCGATATATGTTGCCAGGTAGAAAACCGGTTAACTGGAACACATAATAAATCTCCCTCCGGGAGGGTCGTCAATGGCTTGCCAATTAAGTAATGAGCGGGTGTTAATACCATCATGTCATTCGGATCGGATGATAAGGAAGTGATCGGCCTGGAATTTAGAACACCCTCAACTTCGATAACAAAAGTGTTCAATTCCTCGAAAGTGAATAAAGAATCTCCTACTACGCGTTTGAAATGATGCTTGAAAAGCTTCACCGTTGACTCCCACAATCCACCGAAGTGCGGAGCTATCGGAGGTATGAAGTGCCAAACGATGCGGTGTTCGCTAGCAAATTTATTAATGTGGTCTTTGTGCTCTTCGGAATTAAACAACGCGTACATTTCCTTCAGTTGATTATTCGCGCCTCGGAAATTGGTTCCATTGTCCGAGTAAATGTGTTCTGGCAGCCCCCTTCTAGCAACGAATCGTCGAAGCGCCGCGAGAAAACCGTCGGACGTCAGATCACTAACAACCTCGAGGTGGATCGCCTTAATCGACATGCATACGAATACGCAAATGTATACCTTGACACGTGTACGATTGCGGTATTTCCTTTCTTTGATATAAAATGGGCCGCAAAAATCAATGCCGGTATTAGTGAAAGGGGGTGCTTCGCGTACACGGGCCGGTGGGAGATTTCCCATTTTATATTCGATAGAGTTAGCGTCGAACCGGAAACAGCGCATACAACCACGCACGACCTTCCGTACTTGATTACGGCCGTCTAACAACCAGAATCTTTGTCTCAGGAGATACAGTGTGGTTTTGATGCCCGCATGGTGATGTGTTTCGTGAATTTCGCGTATAATAAGATCCGTTACATAGTGCCGGCTTGGCAATAGAATCGGATGTTTTTGTGAGAATGGCAGACTTGTCTTCTGGAGACGCCCTCCAACTCGAATTAAGTCGTTCTCATCCACAAACGGGTTTAGATTAGCTATTTTACTCTTGTTTATCGAATTCTTGTTTCTAAGCCTTTTGATTTCAGTGGAAAAACAAGTGGCGTGAAGAATCTTTAGTATTCGTATTTCTGCCTCGTTAATTTCTTTCGCACATATCGCTCCAGTGTGTTTGTTAGTAAGTCGAAAACGAAGACAATACGCGATGACTCGAAGTAGCTTAGAGTATGAAGAGTACCTCTCGAAAATATTGAAGTCGTTAGATACCTTGAAAAAATCGAAGTAGTTATCTTTGTACCTCGAAAAAATTCAAGTAATATCTTTACCTTAAAAAAACCAAAGTAATATATTTACCTTGAAAAAATCGAAGTAATATATTTATTACAAAAAAAAGAAATGATATCTTTAAATTATGCGCCAATTAGATATATATTATATCGAAAATAACTATTGTTCTTTTAAAAAATGTATTCCCATTAAAGTGAAAAAATTAATATAAAATGTGAAAAATTTTAGTGACAAAAACTTGACGCTGCCAAATTTTAAAATATTTGAAAGCAATAAATAGCTAATTTAAAATATTAAATTAATAATTACAATGTGAATGTAGAGACTTTCACAAATTAATTTAAAGTACTTTTTCCATTTATAGAAATTGTTTCATTAATATATATTATTATGTTTAGCAGCGCCAAGTTTTTTTCACTAAAATTTTTCACATTTTATATTAATTTTTTCACTTTAATGGGAATACATTTTTTAAAAGAACAATAGTTATTTTTCGATATAATATATATCTAATTGGCGCATAATTTAAAGATATCATTTCTTTTTTTTGTAATAAATATATTACTTCGATTTTTTCAAGGTAAATATATTACTTTGGTTTTTTTAAGGTAAAGATATTACTTGAATTTTTTCGAGGTACAAAGATAACTACTTCGATTTTTTCAAGGTACACTACGCGTGCTTGGCGCCTTTTTTTTACCTTTTTGTAAAAGGTAATTTTGTACGGATATCACCCCTTTTTGTTATAGATACACCAAACGCCATAATGTCTATCGACGTCGACATTTATGTCTGATAAAATCAAATGTAAATATTTTTTGTATTATAACTTACAAGAATTATATCTGAGAGTTTGACATCCTTAAATCCGCAGTGTAGTTTGTATAAATTTATAAATCATTAAAAAAATTAAGACACAAAATATGAATATATTTGGCAAAGTCGTCGAGAGCACATTATGCAGTGTTTGCTATAAATAAATTTTGTCGAAAGAAAAACAGATTTGATACAGAATTTGGCATGTACGATGCTATTGGCAGAATGTCATAGTAGATAATATATGTATATAGTAAAGTTTGTTAACAAAATAAGGCAATTAATAATTTATAATACAAACTACACTGCACATTTAATTAAGGATGTCACTGTCAGATATAATTTTTGTGTTATAATAAAAAAATATTTAGATTTAATTTTATCAGATATATTTTATAGTCATTATTAGAGAAAAAGAGAGAGAGAGAGAACGCGAGCGGGAAACGCGAGCGTGACCGCGAGAAAGAGCAATACGTACGATAGATATAACCTCGCGACCCTCGCACAGGGTGTATCCCAGGAACCAGCCATCTGCAAGGCGCGAACTCTGTCACTCCAGCACTGCACTTCGTTCGGAGTGTTCGGACGCGACGACGCGGACGGAATATTTCTCGACGACGCGGACGTCTAAAGCGACCCATAACATGTACGAGTTTGATTCGCGAGCCGGACTCAAACGTTTTTCACCACACACACACTCCCGAATAGTCCCGAAATTTGGCTCGTCGGACGCCGAGCCCGTCTCGTAACATCTCACCCACGAACAAGTGGAAACCGAGCCGAGCCGGACCCGCGACGTGTATGGGCAACTTTACGGTTATGTTTACTCCTGTTACCTCACATGTGATCGATCGATCGAACTAACGCATCTCTAGCTCTACGCGTAGAGACTAGAGCGCCGCATAACGGCAAGAGTATGAACGCCACAAGAAAATCAGACGGGCGCCGCCGCGCCGTGGCGAACACAGCAAACGGAGAATGGACGTATCTTAAATGAAAATTTTCAGGATCGGAATTTGCATCGTAATGCATCGTAATATCTCCGCTCGTAGGGCACGTAGCGGAATAACAAAAACACTTTTCTTATATAAATTTAGGCCCAGCTATCCATTAAGCCTAGTTAGAACTCGATCCGTTCGCTGGTTATCGAGATCTAAAAATCTCGGGTACTCGCAACTCGTCGCGTCGCGTATATAGAGCCACGGCTGTCTCGCTCCGCGCGTACTTGGCGCGAGACACTACCGTGTCTCTTGATTGTCGACAGACAAGAGTTCCTTTTTAACTCGGGTATTTCGATTGCTTGCATGATCTCATTAGGCCATGCATATTCATCCTCTAAAAGCCACGAAGGTCCCTCAAACCACGTCTGATTTTGTAAAAATACGAGAGGTAGTTGACCTCTTGACACCGCATCAGCAGGGTTATCCCCCGATTTAACATGACGCCATTCGATAAAATGAGTGAGCTCGTGAATTTCCACGATTCGATTAGCGACATAAGTCTTGAGTAGGTGAGGCGGTGTGTTTAACCAATGTAGTACGATTGTCGAGTCGCTCCAGAAAATAATTTTGTTGAACGCGATATTTAGAGCATCATTCGTTTCGCGATACAACTGAGCCAACAATAACGCGCCGCATAGCTCAAGTCGCGGTATTGTAACAGTCTTTAATGGTGCGACCCGTGACTTGGCGCATAGTAATCTAGTTACGGTGCCTTTATGTTTTCCGAGCGAACGTATGTACAAACATGCACCGTAACCGAGGTTGCTCGCATCGCAGAACCCGTGAAGTTGATCGTCTCAATAATCCTCTACTAATAATTTGCGATTAAAAGAAACCCGATCCATCAATTGCCATTGTCGAACAAATTCTGACCATTCGGTGTATATGCTTTGTGGAACGGATTTGTCCCAATGTAGCCCACACCGCCACACATCTTGCATTAATTTTTTAGCATGAAGAACAATAGGACCTAATAAACCCATCGGATCGAAAATTTTCGCAATTTCTGACAGTACGTTTCAATTTGTTAATCTATCCGTGATCTTGATCGGATAAGCCGAATAATATATTTTATCGTCCTGCGTGCTCCACGATACACCTAATGTCTTCAGGGAACGATCCATGTTCAGTGCAAAATTTGCGTGTAAGACGTTGGAAGCTAAGTCGCTAATAATACTCTCATCGTTAGATGCCCATTGCCTAATGGAAAAACCACAGCGAGCAAGTAACGTAATTACCTCGTCTATATAAATGTGACTAGTATAAATGTGACTTGAGAATTTTAGCTGCTCTAGGGTGTGTATGACATTCGTCGTCAGCAAGCCTCTGAATGGTTCGTATAGCAAGAAACGGCGATGAAGAAATTCCGAATGTAAGTGTATTAAGCTGAAATGTTACTACATTACCATTTCTACGCCAGAGGATACGCTGATATCGACGATCGTCTTTGTGTACGAGCACTTGACGATACATTTTCTCGATATCCGCGGTAATAACATAATTATAAGTCCGGAACCGAATCAAGTGCGAGAAAAGTTTGTCTTGGATGGTGGCACCTACCATTAACGTATCATTTAGGGAAACACCGTTACTCGTCTTACCCGATGCATCAAACACGACACGTACCTTGGTGGTGTGGCTCGAGTCTTTGATCACCGCATGATGAGGCATGTAATATCCATCCTCACAGGGAGCCTCTACAAGAGACATATGCTTTAAATTTAAATATTCTTCTAACACCCTAGTATATTCGATCTTTAATGTCGCGTTCGCATCAAGTTTACGTTCTAATGCCGATAAGCGTTTAAGCGCAATAGTCCGCGACTCGCCAAGACGTTTATTTATTTTGCGAAACGGCAAACGAACTATGTAACGCCCATCATGATTCCGAGTAACAGTGTTCGTAAAATGTGCTTCGCATATAATTTCCTCTTCCGATTTCGGTTTGTCTCTCGTAATTTCTTCGATCAGCCAGAATTTAGCTATTTGATTTTTTAAGTTCGTTAAAAGGCATTTCGACGTACACGATGAAGATTGTAAGGACGTGCTACCGGCTACTACCCAACCCAGCCGCGTCTTTTGTAAATATAGATCACGACCTTCATGGGATAAATTAATCTGACCGACTGAGAACAAGGACAATGTAGCCCCTGAACCGATTAATAAGTCGACCGGACGTGGAAGATGGAATTCTGGATCCGCCAAATTAATGTTCAAAGGTATTCTGATCGAATTCCGCGGGAAGATTTCTGAAGGAATCAAATCCGTAATAGCTGGAATCGTTAAGCATGTAAGATCCTTGCAAAAACCATCGCGTATAGACTGTATGATGATTTGCACTACGCCTCTAGATACGGTACTCATAGAATTAATCGCGCCAATCGGTAACGAATGTGCCATTACATGAAGATCTAATTGTTTCACGATGGACTCAGAAATAAAGTTTGCAGTAGCGCATGTATCCAACAAAGCACGACATTTAATAAGCCTTCGTTTGCAATCACGAATGTATACTAATGCACTCGTTAGTAGCTGGAGATCAGGTACTCGTGATATTGACGTGAGGCTCGTGGCTCTGACGGGAATCGAATCGGCTAGTCATTCAGTTTGTGTATTCTCTGATTTCGTAATATTTGGTTTGTTTGTAGCCGCGTATTTATCGAGGTGTAAAAGTGTGTTGTGTCGCTTCTGGCAAATCGTACAATTAGAAAATTTACATGGGATATCTCGATGGGATCGTAAACAATTGTAACAAATCTTAGCGTTTTTAACCGTCTCAATACGTTTATATACTGGCAATTGTTTAAATTTGTCGCATAAATAAAGTGGATGACGTTTAACTTTGCATGCAATGCAATTACGCGTGTTCAATGAATTTAGTAAGAAAGCTCTATTTGAAAAGTTGCTGCGTTTCTTCTTAACCGAAGTTTCATCTTTACCTTTCTCTTGTTCCGATATTTTCGATCTTTCGCGCTTAGAAGCACAGACTGCGGTTTTATATAAGAATTCATACAATAGATCCGGTTTCGGAAATTCGTCTCTCTCAAGAGTCGCTTCCCATTTTTCCAACGTATTCTTCGGCAATTTACTTTCCAGAAGATGTACAATTATTTCCGGGCTGAGCGAAACTCCTAAAGAATTTAACGACGCGACGTGTTGTTGAGCGTCATCCGCGAGCCTAGATAAACCACTTGTAGTTTCCTGGTCTATCGCGGGCAAATTAATAATCAATGAAGGATGACGTGAGATTAAAATCCGCTTAACCTCGTAGGAGCGTTCTAATAATTCCCATGCCTTAGCATAATTCATCCCGTCGATCGCGAAAATCTTTATTTTGTTAGCGGCTTCAGCGATTAATGCCGATTTTAAGTAATGTAATTTATCTACATCCGATAAATCCGCTTGCGAGCCGATCATATTATGAAATGCGTTCTTGAACGATAACCAATTCTCATATTTACCGTCAAATGTCGGTAAAGGAGCCTCAGGTAATTTGAACCGCCGTTTCTTGACAGAAGTTACGGATACTGCATTTTCGCTTCGAGGATCCTCGCTTGTTGCAGCTGCGCTCGCCTCTGACATATTCGCTGTATTCAAAATATCCTCAATCTCTCTACAACCGCGACGTGTCTGAGTAGACGTGTCATAGTGTGCTCCTGCAATAAGCGGGTATTTCGGTGGAAATATCAGTTTTTTGAACTGGTGATTTTCATCAAAGGTGCAGCTAAGGACGGAGAGTTAGTGGAAGTGATGATTTGAGACAATTGTGTTGTCTTGAATTGGAGTGAAATAAATGAAAATATTTTGTGGAGATATTGGCTTTGGTGATTCGGCATAATGGCCAGGTGGTTGCCGTGATAACGCCAAAGGTGGCGACGAATTAAAACTTTGGGCGATAAGGTAGTCGATAAGGAAGAACGGTATATTATATGGTAATGAGCAATGAGTGAGTCGGCGAGTTACTGTATATGTAGGCATTGTAGAAAGGAGATAAAAACGCAGTGGTATAAATGCATACCGTGTGACAAGGTATTTCATCCTAGTTGTCATAAGCTGCATAAAGTGTATAATGCGGATAATGAACTTATCAATTGTAATGGAAAGTACGAAGTATTCGGGGAATCTAGTTCGGCGATGAAACGTGCAGTATCGCAGACGGAAGCAGCGGCATCGGCAGAAAAAACAGCGGGATCGGCAAAAATGAGTACGGCACCAGGTAGTGGAAATAGGTCAACAGCCGTGAGCGGAGCGGCAGGCATGACATCTGATATAGATAGAAAGATAGATTGGCTTGTCAGAACGGTGAAAGAAATTAAAGATGAAATGGCTTGTAAAAGAGAAGTTAAGACAATGATCAAGGAGATTGTTCGAGAAGAGATGGGAGGCGTTAAGCAAGAACTGGAAGAATTGAGGAGAATGATTCGGGAAGGAGTATCTGGACCGACAGGAGGTGCGCAGAGGAGCTACAGTGAAGCGGTTAGAGAGAAAAAGAAAGAGAATATTTTGATTATTAAACCGAAAATACAACAGGAGAGCGAGGATACAAAAAAGATAGTAAAAGAAAAAATCGACATTAAGAACATGGAAGTTGGAATCTCAAAAATGAGAAAAGGAGGTAAAGGAGCAGTTATTCTTGGATGTGAGACCGGTGAAGAAATGAAAAAGTTAAAGGACAAGGTACAATGGGAGAGGATTTCAAGGTCAATGAGCCACAGTGGAGGAAGCCCAAGATTAAAGTAATTAATGTTGGAGAAGATGAAATGAAAATGGATGATGATAAATTGTTAAATGCGATTAAGAAACAGAATAAAATTGAAGGTGTAGCAGGAGATGATCTCTGTATGCGGATAGTGAAGAGATTATTTAAAGGAAGAGACAAGAATAACGAGCGATCTCGTGGAAGAAGAGGAGATCTCTGATTTTGGAGGTAGATGATGGTACGCACGAAGCGATGATAAAAAAAGGAAGATTAAATATAGGTTGGAGGAAATGTGCAGTATACAACTTTATTAGCGTCGTAAGATGTTACAAATGCTGGGGCTGTTTCCACATGGCTAAGAATTGCACGAGGCAGGAAGCATGTTTCAAATGTGCAGGAAACCATAAGGCGAGCGATTGTACGGCAACAAAAAAGAGCTGTATAAATTGCATGTATAAAAATAAGACGTACAATTTGAAGCTGAATTTAGAACATGAGGCGGTAGATGCGGAGTGCCCGACATTCAAGAGAGTACTAGAGGAAGAGAAAAAGAGAGCTGGCTGGGAAGACGCGAAATAGCAACTACAGGAAGATGCGGAATTACTTTGGTATACGAATGCTCAGAGCTTTTTGGCGCATAAGGACGAGATACAACATCAGATTATGAAGAGAAGGAATCCTGCGATCTTAGCATTATCAGAGACGAGATTGACTGTAGAAATAGAGGATAGTGAGGTCAATATACCGGGATATAGTATAGTTAGATGTGATGCTGAAAATAGACATACAGGAGGAGTTCTTTTATACGTTAGGAATAATATTAAATTTAAGATAGTTGAGAAGAAAAAGATAGAACAGAGGAAGGGATAACCAGTAATATACTAAAAATGGTGATACATGAGATAAAAGACGAATTTGTGGGGGTGATAAATGATTCGCTTAGTACAGGTAAATGTCCAGAGGGGTGGAAAACATCCACGATAATACCGATACCAAAGGTAAATAAGCCAAAAAAAGCGAGCGAATATAGACCGATTAATATGTTACCGATGTATGAAAAAGTTTTAGAACTAGTTGTTAAAAGACAGTTGGAAAAATTTATAGAAGATAATGAAATAATAACCGAACATCAATCGGGATTTAGGAAACAACAGTCGTGTGAGACAGCAATTCAAAGTATTATCGAGGACTGGAAGCGGTTAGTTGAGGAGAAAAAAATGGTAGGAGTAATATTCCTTGATCTTAAAAGAGCGTTCGAAACAGTAGATAGAGTAAGATTATTGGAAAAATTATATCAGTATGGAATAAGAGGAGTTGTATTTGAATGGATAAAATCGTACTTAAGTAATAGAAAGCAGCAAGTTAGATTCAATGATATATGTTCGGAAATAATTGATACTGTATATGGCGTGCCACAGGGATCTGTACTAGGACCCCTATTGTTTATTCTGTATATAAACGATATAGTTAAAGTTTGTCCAAAGGGAAGTAGATTTAAGTTATTTGCAGATGACACGACCGTAAGTGTAACAGGAGAAAGCTGTGAAGAATTAGAAATGAAATTAAATATGGTGTTCGGTATAGTTGAAGAATGGATGAATGTAAATATGTTGAAATTGAATGCAGATAAGACCAAATATATGATAGTTAGAAGTATAAGGAAAGAATTAAAAGCAGACATAATAGTGAAAAGCTTAGATGGAACTGTAATAGAGCGTGTGGAAAAAACAAAACATTTGGGTGTTATGATTGATAGTAGACTCCGTTGGGAGGATCACTGTGATTATATGTTAAAGAAAATCGGGAAAAAAGTAAGCTTTCTGAATAGAATAGGAAATGATATATCGGTGTACACTAGATGTACTGTGTATAAGTCAATCATAGCACCTCATTTTGAGTATTGTGCAACGTTGTTAGTAGGCATGGGTGAAACGCAGCTGAATCGATTGCAAGTAGCTCAAAACCGAGCCATGAGAGTCATCTTACAATGTTCTCGATATACTAAAGTAGAATTAATGCTGCAAACTCTCAGGTTTATGAATGTAAGACAGAGGCTAAGGTACAATGTGTGCATTTTTATTTTTAAGATAGTAAAAGGTATGTTGCCAAAACACTTAGGTAATAGGATAGAAATAGTAGGAGATGTTAGTGGAAGGCAAACGAGACAGACCGGGAGTATTGCAATACAATTTCGTAGAACGAAAAGCGGACAAAAAAGTTTGTTTTATGAAGGTTTGAATATGTACAACGCCTTACCGACTGAATTAAGGCAATGTGAAAAATTAGATCAATTTAAACGTATGTTAAAAGAATATATTGTACCTCATGTTGAATAATTGTAGACATTTGATGTAAATAATAGCCGAGAAGGCTAATAAAGCTCAATCAATCAATCAATCAATCAAAATCTTACCAGCGAGGGAGTAGAACCGATCTTGAATGTTTGTGAACTCCTCTTGATGTCCATCACTCGGATCTAAGACTATGAGTTCATCATTAAAATCTTCGAATGCGTGATACAAGACCGTTAAACGGTTAATTCGCAATCTTAAATTGGCATTGTCAAATCTACCTTTGTCGAGGATGTTCGCCAGATTGGTTATCTGAGACTTTAAGGTGGTACGTTTTTGCGTAAGAAGTTTAACTTTATCGGACATGATTATGGTATTCGCGAGAAATAGTCTCGATAAAAAAGATGAACAAACTTACGTTTAAATGGCCGTCAAGTGTAGCTAATACTCAAATTCTGTATGTGGACTGTTACCTCACAGGAGGCACCAAAATGTTATATGATCGGCATAGATATTATTCGTATCTACGCCGTATTTTCGTCTTACGCTTTATTTAATGTATAACAAATACAGAAAACAGTTGAAAAGATCGTTTTAATACAGAATGTAAACGTTAAACATTAAAAGCAGAAAATAACAATTAAGAAGAGAACGCATATACACATACATACATGAATCGGTTGCGCATTGTATGTGACTTTGCTTAACGGCTGTTGCCGATGATTTCGCTTAGGGGCTGTTGCCCTGAGTCGTGAGAGCGGTAAGCGACGACGCCTGGGGAACTATCGTCCTGAGTCGCTACCTGATTGTTCGGATGCGACAACGCCTTGAGGTGTAGACCTCGGGTCGCCTTGGCTTGACACACACTTTATTCAATGTTCACAATTGTGTCTTTTGTATAGAATTTAAATGTTCGTCTTGAAGGAAAGGCAAAATCTCGAGCGATCCTTTGTGGCCACGTAACCAATGTAAATACATCGAAGTAACGAGGAATAATCGAAAATCGGCCGTGACAACGAAGGATCGAAAACGCCGGAGCCACATCTAGCGAGCGTCGAAACTCGTCTCTAAGATACCGAGTTATTTATTTGTACATATAATTGATTGATGTAACTATAAGTGAATGTGTGTGTGTGTGTATGTGTCTGAGCCATCCGACAATCTCTCTTATTCACTCTAGTTGTGTCGTGCACGACGCATGTGTTTGCTACATAACAATTGTCGTATCGGAATAACGATTAAAAATTGGTCAGTTAAAGTTGATTTAAAGAAATGATATTGATGTTATTTATTACTCACGAAGTAAAAGTCTATTATTTGGATTATATTCTGTTCGGAAAACAATACAGCAATTTCACCGCGCGGCCATTACCTGGCCGACCAATCGCGGACCTGCACCCCCGGCGACAATCGACGCGTCGCGACATCGATTATCGCGGTCGATCGCGGTGCTATCCTCACTCGGCGGTTTCCGCATTCATTGGTTTTCGGCTCGCGGTAGAACATACACGTGTCGGGTCTCTCTCGAGTGAAATATCAAGCGAACTCATACAAGCGAATACGTAAAGCTATTGCTTCGGACTGCATCAATTGAGTGCCTTTCGACAGGTTTCTCGATTTCTTGCCGGCGGACCCTCGCCCCCACGGACGGACGCAGTTGCAAGTCTAACGGACAACGGTCGGTCGACCGGCGGGTCTCACCATCAACGGAAGATTCTCTCGACGGTGTGCCTCACGCAGTACATACACACATTCGGTTCATCTCAATAAAGGACAGAGCAACCGGACGACTTTCAATCAAGACGTGAGAAATAGACTCAAAGGTAATTTTTGTGCGCGCGATCCGTTCGGCCATCGCGGCCGCCGTGCCGGGTGTAAAGTTTCCTTTCACCTGCCCCCCGCGGAAAACCAGTCGGAAGTTTATCGCGGCAAGTGACTCAACATATTCTTTATTGATATATTTTCTTTTAACTACAAACTTTTATTTCTTAGTTTTATATCAATATTTAGGTATATATTTATTTATATATCATTTTGTTCTATATTTTAAAATAAAAAATATTAAGAAGTACAATTTTAAAACAATTTTGATCTTATTTGAAACAGATAATTTTGATTAAATTTTTATCATCGTTGAATTACAGTTAGACAATAATTTTTTAAGATAAGTAGTATAGACTTTAGGACAATTCTGAGAAATTTTAAACGCATTTATATTTTAATATATAAAACTTTTTAATTCATTTTCACTTTATTTCTTAATCATCATTATCGCTTTGATTGTATTAATAATATTAGTTTGTATAAATATATTGGTCTTTTATAACGATGTATATTTTTAACATTAACTTTTTAATTACGTATTGTATAAATGTACCCAACTGTTTTATACATAAATATTTGTAACATTGCCTTTTTAATTACACAAGTATATTTTCTTTGATTCTTTTTCAATGTTTCCCTAATAGTTTTATTATGGATTTTTATTTTATTAAAATTAATTTTTAATGTAATTCAAATACAATATTTGAAATATATTTAATTTAATTTAATTTATTCACTTTTTCAATTTTTACAATAAAATAATAAAGTATATTACAATATTTTAAATATTATATTTATTTCCTTTATATTTTAATTTTTATTGTTATCTTTCTTTTCTTATTTTTAGATTATAATTTATATTATATATTTTTTATATTAATGGTATTATACAGGGTAAGTTATTTTAATCAATACAGGCAAATATCTCGAAAAATACGGAAGATACGGAAAAATGTTTTAGACAAAAGTTGTATCGTCTAAAAGGGGACATAAGATGGTGGCAATGATTTGATTTTGGATGGGCGTTTGAAGTTCACGTGAACGTCACCTTCAATTTCTTAAACAGAACCTCCTATATTGTAGTATATCGTTTGAAAGGGCATATAATAAGATGTAAACTATTTGCGTAAAGGTATCAGAAAGTACATTGTAAAGGCCATCACACACAAAATACATAACGTTGCATAAGCATAGCATAAGACCGCTGGACCAATAAGCATCTTATGTAAATTAATATGGCAACTTTATGCTGGATGTTCATTGATCCAGCGGTTTTATGCTATGCTTATGTTATGTTATGCATTTTTTATATAGCTCTAATTTAAAATTATGAGATTTTCTGAAGTTGCAGTTGATTGCTATTTGGTATTTCTTTCAATTATCTTTGTAACTAATGATTTTTTGTTTTCCTACATAAATTTATATAATTTTATCTATAGATTGTATCGTTATTGTATTCGTCCTTAAAAGAAGATTTTGAAAGAAATATTTATTGTGTTTTCCAAAACAATTTGGGTTTCCTATTTAAAACAGGTAATTTTTAATATATTATTTTTACTCCTTCGTTAACTTACGGTGAGATAATCATATAAGCTTTTACGTAGAAATATTTCATACTCTTGATATTAAGTATACTTTTGTAAAATTTTATTCTCATTTATATTGTGTAGAAAATAGATTATGTTAATCTTTTATTATTTTTCATCTTTATCTCCAATCTGATTGAATTAAGTTTGTATAAATATATTTTGTACGTTGATGAAACCATTTAAATTTTGCCTTTGTAATTATGTAAATATATTTTCGCTTAAATGTATTTTCAATTGTTTCATTATTTTTTTAATTTTATATTAAAATTAATTTTAAAACTAATAACAAGAAACAAGCTCTCCAGATACACAATCAGAGACACAATATAAGGCAAATGAGAGCTATACGCTGATATTAAAGCGAGAGATTTAAAATTTGTTTAATAAATTTTAAATCTTTCGTGTATTTCCAAGTACACGAATTTCCAACATACTAAACCGCGCGCCGATTTTTTGTCGGACTGAAAACACAGTTTTCGTTGGAGCATTAAAATTCCTTTTTGGCGCATAAGGACGAGATACAACATCAGATTATGAAGAGAAGGAATCCTGCGATCTTAGCATTATCAGAGACGAGATTGACTGTAGAAATAGAGGATAGTGAGGTCAATATACCGGGATATAGTATAGTTAGATGTGATGCTGAAAATAGACATACAGGAGGAGTTCTTTTATACGTTAGGAATAATATTAAATTTAAGATAGTTGAGAAGAAAAAGATAGAACAGAGGAAGGGATAACCAGTAATATACTAAAAATGGTGATACATGAGATAAAAGACGAATTTGTGGGGGTGATAAATGATTCGCTTAGTACAGGTAAATGTCCAGAGGGGTGGAAAACATCCACGATAATACCGATACCAAAGGTAAATAAGCCAAAAAAAGCGAGCGAATATAGACCGATTAATATGTTACCGATGTATGAAAAAGTTTTAGAACTAGTTGTTAAAAGACAGTTGGAAAAATTTATAGAAGATAATGAAATAATAACCGAACATCAATCGGGATTTAGGAAACAACAGTCGTGTGAGACAGCAATTCAAAGTATTATCGAGGACTGGAAGCGGTTAGTTGAGGAGAAAAAAATGGTAGGAGTAATATTCCTTGATCTTAAAAGAGCGTTCGAAACAGTAGATAGAGTAAGATTATTGGAAAAATTATATCAGTATGGAATAAGAGGAGTTGTATTTGAATGGATAAAATCGTACTTAAGTAATAGAAAGCAGCAAGTTAGATTCAATGATATATGTTCGGAAATAATTGATACTGTATGTGGCGTGCCACAGGGATCTGTACTAGGACCCCTATTGTTTATTCTGTATATAAACGATATAGTTAAAGTTTGTCCAAAGGGAAGTAGATTTAAGTTATTTGCAGATGACACGACCGTAAGTGTAACAGGAGAAAGCTGTGAAGAATTAGAAATGAAATTAAATATGGTGTTCGGTATAGTTGAAGAATGGATGAATGTAAATATGTTGAAATTGAATGCAGATAAGACCAAATATATGATAGTTAGAAGTATAAGGAAAGAATTAAAAGCAGACATAATAGTGAAAAGCTTAGATGGAACTGTAATAGAGCGTGTGGAAAAAACAAAACATTTGGGTGTTATGATTGATAGTAGACTCCGTTGGGAGGATCACTGTGATTATATGTTAAAGAAAATCGGGAAAAAAGTAAGCTTTCTGAATAGAATAGGAAATGATATATCGGTGTACACTAGATGTACTGTGTATAAGTCAATCATAGCACCTCATTTTGAGTATTGTGCAACGTTGTTAGTAGGCATGGGTGAAACGCAGCTGAATCGATTGCAAGTAGCTCAAAACCGAGCCATGAGAGTCATCTTACAATGTTCTCGATATACTAAAGTAGAATTAATGCTGCAAACTCTCAGGTTTATGAATGTAAGACAGAGGCTAAGGTACAATGTGTGCATTTTTATTTTTAAGATAGTAAAAGGTATGTTGCCAAAACACTTAGGTAATAGGATAGAAATAGTAGGAGATGTTAGTGGAAGGCAAACGAGACAGACCGGGAGTATTGCAATACAATTTCGTAGAACGAAAAGCGGACAAAAAAGTTTGTTTTATGAAGGTTTGAATATGTACAACGCCTTACCGACTGAATTAAGGCAATGTGAAAAATTAGATCAATTTAAACGTATGTTAAAAGAATATATTGTACCTCATGTTGAATAATTGTAGACATTTGATGTAAATAATAGCCGAGAAGGCTAATAAAGCTCAATCAATCAATCAATCAATCAAAATCTTACCAGCGAGGGAGTAGAACCGATCTTGAATGTTTGTGAACTCCTCTTGATGTCCATCACTCGGATCTAAGACTATGAGTTCATCATTAAAATCTTCGAATGCGTGATACAAGACCGTTAAACGGTTAATTCGCAATCTTAAATTGGCATTGTCAAATCTACCTTTGTCGAGGATGTTCGCCAGATTGGTTATCTGAGACTTTAAGGTGGTACGTTTTTGCGTAAGAAGTTTAACTTTATCGGACATGATTATGGTATTCGCGAGAAATAGTCTCGATAAAAAAGATGAACAAACTTACGTTTAAATGGCCGTCAAGTGTAGCTAATACTCAAATTCTGTATGTGGACTGTTACCTCACAGGAGGCACCAAAATGTTATATGATCGGCATAGATATTATTCGTATCTACGCCGTATTTTCGTCTTACGCTTTATTTAATGTATAACAAATACAGAAAACAGTTGAAAAAATCGTTTTAATACAGAATGTAAACGTTAAACATTAAAAGCAGAAAATAACAATTAAGAAGAGAACGCATATACACATACATACATGAATCGGTTGCGCATTGTATGTGACTTTGCTTAAGGGCTGTTGCCGATGATTTCGCTTAGGGGCTGTTGCCCTGTATCGTGAGAGCGGTAAGCGACGACGCCTGGGGAACTATCGTCCTGAGTCGCTACCTGATTGTTCGGATGCGACAACGCCTTGAGGTGTAGACCTCGGGTCGCCTTGGCTTGACACACACTTTATTCAATGTTCACAATTGTGTCTTTTGTATAGAATTTAAATGTTCGTCTTGAAGGAAAGGCAAAATCTCGAGCGATCCTTTGTGGCCACGTAACCAATGTAAATACATCGAAGTAACGAGGAATAATCGAAAATCGGCCGTGACAACGAAGGATCGAAAACGCCGGAGCCACATCTAGCGAGCGTCGAAACTCGTCTCTAAGATACCGAGTTATTTATTTGTACATATAATTGATTGATGTAACTATAAGTGAATGTGTGTGTGTGTGTATGTGTCTGAGCCATCCGACAATCTCTCTTATTCACTCTAGTTGTGTCGTGCACGACGCATGTGTTTGCTACATAACAATTGTCGTATCGGAATAACGATTAAAAATTGGTCAGTTAAAGTTGATTTAAAGAAATGATATTGATGTTATTTATTACTCACGAAGTAAAAGTCTATTATTTGGATTATATTCTGTTCGGAAAACAATACAGCAATTTCACCGCGCGGCCATTACCTGGCCGACCAATCGCGGACCTGCACCCCCGGCGACAATCGACGCGTCGCGACATCGATTATCGCGGTCGATCGCGGTGCTATCCTCACTCGGCGGTTTCCGCATTCATTGGTTTTCGGCTCGCGGTAGAACATACACGTGTCGGGTCTCTCTCGAGTGAAATATCAAGCGAACTCATACAAGCGAATACGTAAAGCTATTGCTTCGGACTGCATCAATTGAGTGCCTTTCGACAGGTTTCTCGATTTCTTGCCGGCGGACCCTCGCCCCCACGGACGGACGCAGTTGCAAGTCTAACGGACAACGGTCGGTCGACCGGCGGGTCTCACCATCAACGGAAGATTCTCTCGACGGTGTGCCTCACGCAGTACATACACACATTCGGTTCATCTCAATAAAGGACAGAGCAACCGGACGACTTTCAATCAAGACGTGAGAAATAGACTCAAAGGTAATTTTTGTGCGCGCGATCCGTTCGGCCATCGCGGCCGCCGTGCCGGGTGTAAAGTTTCCTTTCACCTGCCCCCCGCGGAAAACCAGTCGGAAGTTTATCGCGGCAAGTGACTCAACATATTCTTTATTGATATATTTTCTTTTAACTACAAACTTTTATTTCTTAGTTTTATATCAATATTTAGGTATATATTTATTTATATATCATTTTGTTCTATATTTTAAAATAAAAAATATTAAGAAGTACAATTTTAAAACAATTTTGATCTTATTTGAAACAGATAATTTTGATTAAATTTTTATCATCGTTGAATTACAGTTAGACAATAATTTTTTAAGATAAGTAGTATAGACTTTAGGACAATTCTGAGAAATTTTAAACGCATTTATATTTTAATATATAAAACTTTTTAATTCATTTTCACTTTACTTCTTAATCATCATTATCGCTTTGATTGTATTAATAATATTAGTTTGTATAAATATATTGGTCTTTTATAACGATGTATATTTTTAACATTAACTTTTTAATTACGTATTGTATAAATGTACCCAACTGTTTTATACATAAATATTTGTAACATTGCCTTTTTAATTACACAAGTATATTTTCTTTGATTCTTTTTCAATGTTTCCCTAATAGTTTTATTATGGATTTTTATTTTATTAAAATTAATTTTTAATGTAATTCAAATACAATATTTGAAATATATTTAATTTAATTTAATTTATTCACTTTTTCAATTTTTACAATAAAATAATAAAGTATATTACAATATTTTAAATATTATATTTATTTCCTTTATATTTTAATTTTTATTGTTATCTTTCTTTTCTTATTTTTAGATTATAATTTATATTATATATTTTTTATATTAATGGTATTATACAGGGTAAGTTATTTTAATCAATACAGGCAAATATCTCGAAAAATACGGAAGATACGGAAAAATGTTTTAGACAAAAGTTGTATCGTCTAAAAGGGGACATAAGATGGTGGCAATGATTTGATTTTGGATGGGCGTTTGAAGTTCACGTGAACGTCACCTTCAATTTCTTAAACAGAACCTCCTATATTGTAGTATATCGTTTGAAAGGGCATATAATAAGATGTAAACTATTTGCGTAAAGGTATCAGAAAGTACATTGTAAAGGCCATCACACACAAAATACATAACGTTGCATAAGCATAGCATAAGACCGCTGGACCAATAAGCATCTTATGTAAATTAATATGGCAACTTTATGCTGGATGTTCATTGATCCAGCGGTTTTATGCTATGCTTATGTTATGTTATGCATTTTTTATATAGCTCTAATTTAAAATTATGAGATTTTCTGAAGTTGCAGTTGATTGCTATTTGGTATTTCTTTCAATTATCTTTGTAACTAATGATTTTTTGTTTTCCTACATAAATTTATATAATTTTATCTATAGATTGTATCGTTATTGTATTCGTCCTTAAAAGAAGATTTTGAAAGAAATATTTATTGTGTTTTCCAAAACAATTTGGGTTTCCTATTTAAAACAGGTAATTTTTAATATATTATTTTTACTCCTTCGTTAACTTACGGTGAGATAATCATATAAGCTTTTACGTAGAAATATTTCATACTCTTGATATTAAGTATACTTTTGTAAAATTTTATTCTCATTTATATTGTGTAGAAAATAGATTATGTTAATCTTTTATTATTTTTCATCTTTATCTCCAATCTGATTGAATTAAGTTTGTATAAATATATTTTGTACGTTGATGAAACCATTTAAATTTTGCCTTTGTAATTATGTAAATATATTTTCGCTTAAATGTATTTTCAATTGTTTCATTATTTTTTTAATTTTATATTAAAATTAATTTTAAAACTAATAACAAGAAACAAGCTCTCCAGATACACAATCAGAGACACAATATAAGGCAAATGAGAGCTATACGCTGATATTAAAGCGAGAGATTTAAAATTTGTTTAATAAATTTTAAATCTTTCGTGTATTTCCAAGTACACGAATTTCCAACATACTAAACCGCGCGCCGATTTTTTGTCGGACTGAAAACACAGTTTTCGTTGGAGCATTAAAATTCCTTTTTGGCGCATAAGGACGAGATACAACATCAGATTATGAAGAGAAGGAATCCTGCGATCTTAGCATTATCAGAGACGAGATTGACTGTAGAAATAGAGGATAGTGAGGTCAATATACCGGGATATAGTATAGTTAGATGTGATGCTGAAAATAGACATACAGGAGGAGTTCTTTTATACGTTAGGAATAATATTAAATTTAAGATAGTTGAGAAGAAAAAGATAGAACAGAGGAAGGGATAACCAGTAATATACTAAAAATGGTGATACATGAGATAAAAGACGAATTTGTGGGGGTGATAAATGATTCGCTTAGTACAGGTAAATGTCCAGAGGGGTGGAAAACATCCACGATAATACCGATACCAAAGGTAAATAAGCCAAAAAAAGCGAGCGAATATAGACCGATTAATATGTTACCGATGTATGAAAAAGTTTTAGAACTAGTTGTTAAAAGACAGTTGGAAAAATTTATAGAAGATAATGAAATAATAACCGAACATCAATCGGGATTTAGGAAACAACAGTCGTGTGAGACAGCAATTCAAAGTATTATCGAGGACTGGAAGCGGTTAGTTGAGGAGAAAAAATGGTAGGAGTAATATTCCTTGATCTTAAAAGAGCGTTCGAAACAGTAGATAGAGTAAGATTATTGGAAAAATTATATCAGTATGGAATAAGAGGAGTTGTATTTGAATGGATAAAATCGTACTTAAGTAATAGAAAGCAGCAAGTTAGATTCAATGATATATGTTCGGAAATAATTGATACTGTATATGGCGTGCCACAGGGATCTGTACTAGGACCCCTATTGTTTATTCTGTATATAAACGATATAGTTAAAGTTTGTCCAAAGGGAAGTAGATTTAAGTTATTTGCAGATGACACGACCGTAAGTGTAACAGGAGAAAGCTGTGAAGAATTAGAAATGAAATTAAATATGGTGTTCGGTATAGTTGAAGAATGGATGAATGTAAATATGTTGAAATTGAATGCAGATAAGACCAAATATATGATAGTTAGAAGTATAAGGAAAGAATTAAAAGCAGACATAATAGTGAAAAGCTTAGATGGAACTGTAATAGAGCGTGTGGAAAAAACAAAACATTTGGGTGTTATGATTGATAGTAGACTCCGTTGGGAGGATCACTGTGATTATATGTTAAAGAAAATCGGGAAAAAAGTAAGCTTTCTGAATAGAATAGGAAATGATATATCGGTGTACACTAGATGTACTGTGTATAAGTCAATCATAGCACCTCATTTTGAGTATTGTGCAACGTTGTTAGTAGGCATGGGTGAAACGCAGCTGAATCGATTGCAAGTAGCTCAAAACCGAGCCATGAGAGTCATCTTACAATGTTCTCGATATACTAAAGTAGAATTAATGCTGCAAACTCTCAGGTTTATGAATGTAAGACAGAGGCTAAGGTACAATGTGTGCATTTTTATTTTTAAGATAGTAAAAGGTATGTTGCCAAAACACTTAGGTAATAGGATAGAAATAGTAGGAGATGTTAGTGGAAGGCAAACGAGACAGACCGGGAGTATTGCAATACAATTTCGTAGAACGAAAAGCGGACAAAAAAGTTTGTTTTATGAAGGTTTGAATATGTACAACGCCTTACCGACTGAATTAAGGCAATGTGAAAAATTAGATCAATTTAAACGTATGTTAAAAGAATATATTGTACCTCATGTTGAATAATTGTAGACATTTGATGTAAATAATAGCCGAGAAGGCTAATAAAGCTCAATCAATCAATCAATCAATCAAAATCTTACCAGCGAGGGAGTAGAACCGATCTTGAATGTTTGTGAACTCCTCTTGATGTCCATCACTCGGATCTAAGACTATGAGTTCATCATTAAAATCTTCGAATGCGTGATACAAGACCGTTAAACGGTTAATTCGCAATCTTAAATTGGCATTGTCAAATCTACCTTTGTCGAGGATGTTCGCCAGATTGGTTATCTGAGACTTTAAGGTGGTACGTTTTTGCGTAAGAAGTTTAACTTTATCGGACATGATTATGGTATTCGCGAGAAATAGTCTCGATAAAAAAGATGAACAAACTTACGTTTAAATGGCCGTCAAGTGTAGCTAATACTCAAATTCTGTATGTGGACTGTTACCTCACAGGAGGCACCAAAATGTTATATGATCGGCATAGATATTATTCGTATCTACGCCGTATTTTCGTCTTACGCTTTATTTAATGTATAACAAATACAGAAAACAGTTGAAAAGATCGTTTTAATACAGAATGTAAACGTTAAACATTAAAAGCAGAAAATAACAATTAAGAAGAGAACGCATATACACATACATACATGAATCGGTTGCGCATTGTATGTGACTTTGCTTAACGGCTGTTGCCGATGATTTCGCTTAGGGGCTGTTGCCCTGAGTCGTGAGAGCGGTAAGCGACGACGCCTGGGGAACTATCGTCCTGAGTCGCTACCTGATTGTTCGGATGCGACAACGCCTTGAGGTGTAGACCTCGGGTCGCCTTGGCTTGACACACACTTTATTCAATGTTCACAATTGTGTCTTTTGTATAGAATTTAAATGTTCGTCTTGAAGGAAAGGCAAAATCTCGAGCGATCCTTTGTGGCCACGTAACCAATGTAAATACATCGAAGTAACGAGGAATAATCGAAAATCGGCCGTGACAACGAAGGATCGAAAACGCCGGAGCCACATCTAGCGAGCGTCGAAACTCGTCTCTAAGATACCGAGTTATTTATTTGTACATATAATTGATTGATGTAACTATAAGTGAATGTGTGTGTGTATGTGTCTGAGCCATCCGACAATCTCTCTTATTCACTCTAGTTGTGTCGTGCACGACGCATGTGTTTGCTACATAACAATTGTCGTATCGGAATAACGATTAAAAATTGGTCAGTTAAAGTTGATTTAAAGAAATGATATTGATGTTATTTATTACTCACGAAGTAAAAGTCTATTATTTGGATTATATTCTGTTCGGAAAACAATACAGCAATTTCACCGCGCGGCCATTACCTGGCCGACCAATCGCGGACCTGCACCCCCGGCGACAATCGACGCGTCGCGACATCGATTATCGCGGTCGATCGCGGTGCTATCCTCACTCGGCGGTTTCCGCATTCATTGGTTTTCGGCTCGCGGTAGAACATACACGTGTCGGGTCTCTCTCGAGTGAAATATCAAGCGAACTCATACAAGCGAATACGTAAAGCTATTGCTTCGGACTGCATCAATTGAGTGCCTTTCGACAGGTTTCTCGATTTCTTGCCGGCGGACCCTCGCCCCCACGGACGGACGCAGTTGCAAGTCTAACGGACAACGGTCGGTCGACCGGCGGGTCTCACCATCAACGGAAGATTCTCTCGACGGTGTGCCTCACGCAGTACATACACACATTCGGTTCATCTCAATAAAGGACAGAGCAACCGGACGACTTTCAATCAAGACGTGAGAAATAGACTCAAAGGTAATTTTTGTGCGCGCGATCCGTTCGGCCATCGCGGCCTGCCGTGCCGGGTGTAAAGTTTCCTTTCACCTGCCCCCCGCGGAAAACCAGTCGGAAGTTTATCGCGGCAAGTGACTCAACATATTCTTTATTGATATATTTTCTTTTAACTACAAACTTTTATTTCTTAGTTTTATATCAATATTTAGGTATATATTTATTTATATATCATTCTGTTCTATATTTTAAAATAAAAAATATTAAGAAGTACAATTTTAAAACAATTTTGATCTTATTTGAAACAGATAATTTTGATTAAATTTTTATCATCGTTGAATTACAGTTAGACAATAATTTTTTAAGATAAGTAGTATAGACTTTAGGACAATTCTGAGAAATTTTAAACGCATTTATATTTTAATATATAAAACTTTTTAATTCATTTTCACTTTATTTCTTAATCATCATTATCGCTTTGATTGTATTAATAATATTAGTTTGTATAAATATATTGGTCTTTTATAACGATGTATATTTTTAACATTAACTTTTTAATTACGTATTGTATAAATGTACCCAACTGTTTTATACATAAATATTTGTAACATTGCCTTTTTAATTACACAAGTATATTTTCTTTGATTCTTTTTCAATGTTTCCCTAATAGTTTTATTATGGATTTTTATTTTATTAAAATTAATTTTTAATGTAATTCAAATACAATATTTGAAATATATTTAATTTAATTTAATTTATTCACTTTTTCAATTTTTACAATAAAATAATAAAGTATATTACAATATTTTAAATATTATATTTATTTTCTTTATATTTTAATTTTTATTGTTATCTTTCTTTTCTTATTTTTAGATTATAATTTATATTATATATTTTTTATATTAATGGTATTATACAGGGTAAGTTATTTTAATCAATACAGGCAAATATCTCGAAAAATACGGAAGATACGGAAAAATGTTTTAGACAAAAGTTGTATCGTCTAAAAGGGGACATAAGATGGTGGCAATGATTTGATTTTGGATGGGCGTTTGAAGTTCACGTGAACGTCACCTTCAATTTCTTAAACAGAACCTCCTATATTGTAGTATATCGTTTGAAAGGGCATATAATAAGATGTAAACTATTTGCGTAAAGGTATCAGAAAGTACATTGTAAAGGCCATCACACACAAAATACATAACGTTGCATAAGCATAGCATAAGACCGCTGGACCAATAAGCATCTTATGTAAATTAATATGGCAACTTTATGCTGGATGTTCATTGATCCAGCGGTTTTATGCTATGCTTATGTTATGTTATGCATTTTTTATATAGCTCTAATTTAAAATTATGAGATTTTCTGAAGTTGCAGTTGATTGCTATTTGGTATTTCTTTCAATTATCTTTGTAACTAATGATTTTTTGTTTTCCTACATAAATTTATATAATTTTATCTATAGATTGTATCGTTATTGTATTCGTCCTTAAAAGAAGATTTTGAAAGAAATATTTATTGTGTTTTCCAAAACAATTTGGGTTTCCTATTTAAAACAGGTAATTTTTAATATATTATTTTTACTCCTTCGTTAACTTACGGTGAGATAATCATATAAGCTTTTACGTAGAAATATTTCATACTCTTGATATTAAGTATACTTTTGTAAAATTTTATTCTCATTTATATTGTGTAGAAAATAGATTATGTTAATCTTTTATTATTTTTCATCTTTATCTCCAATCTGATTGAATTAAGTTTGTATAAATATATTTTGTACGTTGATGAAACCATTTAAATTTTGCCTTTGTAATTATGTAAATATATTTTCGCTTAAATGTATTTTCAATTGTTTCATTATTTTTTTAATTTTATATTAAAATTAATTTTAAAACTAATAACAAGAAACAAGCTCTCCAGATACACAATCAGAGACACAATATAAGGCAAATGAGAGCTATACGCTGATATTAAAGCGAGAGATTTAAAATTTGTTTAATAAATTTTAAATCTTTCGTGTATTTCCAAGTACACGAATTTCCAACATACTAAACCGCGCGCCGATTTTTTGTCGGACTGAAAACACAGTTTTCGTTGGAGCATTAAAATTCCTTACCCCCCCCCCCCCCCTAACGAATCATTTGATGCTAATTTAAGCATCATAAATTAATATAAAGAATTTATTGCGAAAAATATTACCTCAGCCAGGGTTTGAACCTGGAATCTCCCGTATTCCGTTCGGGCGTCTTACCAATTCGACCACCGAGGCATATGGTAATATTTATCGCAATAACAATTAATAGAAACCGGTAGGACGCATTGTTTCAGCCTGCGTAAACTTAAAACTAATAACAAGAAACAAGCTCTCCAGATACACAATCAGAGACACAATATAAGGCAAATGAGAGCTATACGCTGATATTAAAGCGAGAGATTTAAAATTTGTTTAATAAATTTTAAATCTTTCGTGTATTTCCAAGTACACGAATTTCCAACATACTAAACCGCGCGCCGATTTTTTGTCGGACTGAAAACACAGTTTTCGTTGGAGCATTAATTTTAAAACTATTTTACATAAAATGTTCTGTACTAAAATATTTATATTGATTTACTCATTATTTTCAAGTCTTATATTAAATACCTGTGAGATATATAAATATTTTACATGCTATATTCTTCCCTATTTTTTTCATTTTTTAATTTTTTTATCTTTTTTTCCTTCTTGACATTGTAACATACGTTAAATATTCTTAATATTTAGAATTATTATACTATTATTACATGTGCTTTTTTAATTTACAATTATACAACAAATTAAACATACATATATTTCAAAATATGATTAACACATTTGGTAGTTTAAAACATATTTGGTTGTTTAAAAAATAGTTTTACGGAAATATTTCAAAAAATTGTATATTTTCAGAACTTCCTTTGTTTTGTACACTGTGTTCAGATCGAAAATTGTGTTGAAAGTTTGCACAAAAGCAGTTTCTTGTATCTTATTCCTGAACCCTGTACCGTATTCCCTTTTCCCTGTTTCCTTCAGTATGGGTAAGTTTTCTTAATATCTTTAAAAAATATAGTTACTTTCTTTATCTCTTTTCCTCTCTCTTTCTAAAGTTTTATTCTCACTTATATTATAGAATATAAGTTATGTTAATCTTTAATGTATATTGACAAAATAACGACAATAATAATAAAGATAATGATAATAATGATGATAATGATGATAACGATAATGATGATGATGATAATAATGATGATAATGATGATAAGAATGACAATGATGATTTGTATTTAAAATTTGAATTTTAAATACAATATAGAAATTAATATATATTGTGTTTTAAAAAGAATATTTTAAATACAATAAGAAATTTGATTTTAAAAATTGATTTTTAAAGAAGTAATTTGAATAATAATTAATCCATAATTTTTTGACAACATATTATTTATGCTTATTTTGATAAAATGCCTAAACGAAAAATAGAACGTTGTGTAGAAGAAGAAGAGAAAATTCAACGACAAGGTAGCGAAAGAAAAGCACAAAATCAATATAATCGTCAGCGAATTGCAAAAGAAGCAACCAATAATAAAACTAATTTAATAGTTAGTCAAATATCTGATACTATTTGTATCCCCAGTACATCGTCTGCAAATCATAAGACAACATGTTACATGTGCAGAATATCAATCACGTTATCGTTTACGTAAAAAAAGACAATCTTATTTAAATATTAGTAACACAGTATTAAATGATGATTTACTTGAATATTACATTGGACCTATGGATGTATTGTGTATTCATTGCAATGCTAAACATTTTGCAGCTGAAAGAGTTTCTAATAGAGGAAATTCATTTCACGATTGTTGCAATCATGGGGCAGTATATCTTGAGTCTCTACCTGAATCCCCTAAATTTTTACATGATTTATTCGATGGAAATCATGCAAAATCTAATCATTTCTTACAAAATATTCGTAGTTACAATACTTCATTTTCATTTGCGTCATTTAACGCTAATTTAAATAATTTTCAAAATAGACGACCTGGTCCATACTGCTTCAAAATACAAGGACAAATATATTATCAAATTAATACAGCATTGTATGCTGCACAAAATGAAAGTCCAGCTTATGGTCAACTTTTTATTGTAGATTCAAACGAAGCAATAAATCATCGTCTAAAAGAAAATTTAAATATGGATTTCGAAATTGTACAAAAACTTGAACATATAATGCGGGAATGTAATATATTTGCTAAATTATATCAAATGATGGGGGAAGAATTAGAAAATCAACGACAATTAGCATTTAATGAATCATTATCGGAATTACAATTAGTATTCACCTTAAAGCCAGGAATGGATCGACGTCGATATAATATCCAAAGAACGAATGAAGTTGCTGCGGTTTTTTCAACAACTGCTGATGGAGAAATTCCAGAATCATATGTTATAATACGTAATAAGAATACCAAAACTCTGCAAAAAGTTAGTACTATGGATCCAAATGTTGAACCATGGATATATCCATTGTTTTACCCATATGGTACTCAAGGATGGCATCGTCATTTAAAGAAATTAAATAGTGAGAAACGAATAACAAGAGGACAATATATTAAGTATCGCATGGCTATTCGTGGTGACTTCAATGTTTTCTTATTAGGACGACACTTATTCCAACAATGGCTTGTAGATTGTGACGTGGCTTCGTGGGCCCGTCACTGGCGCCCGTGGCGCGTACGCCACCCGCACTTTAGACGATCTCGCGTTCTGTCTTATTGAATTAGATTACAGGAGGAGACGGCCGTACGGCCTCATTGGACCGGGTGGCGCCATCCGCCGGCGCGGTGGCGCGCCCGTTTAGGGACCGAAGATCGAGCCGGCGAAAGGATCCGGCACTGTTGGGTCGATTGCGAGCGAGCGAGGACGTGAGGCGAGGAACCCTTGGGCGGATTGCGAACGAGGGCGGCGGCCCTACGAGCCCGATATCCGTAGCGAGGAGGAAGGAACGAGGACCATCGACGTGTAACGACCGGCAATCCCGAGGCTCAGGTATCGAGGAGTGGCGGGGCGGAAAGTCGAGTACCGTTTCGCGTTTTTGAGAGATGCACGCAGGACCGCCTCTCGGCCTACGTGTAATTTATGGAATCCTTCGGAATTGTATCGTTTTGAGTGAATCCTTCGGGATTGTATCGTTTGAGTGAATCCTTCGGGATTGTATCGTTTATACGGGTCAGACGGATCCCGCCCGCTACCTCCTCGTGTAGAAATTAACGTGGGGCCTGTTTTTCCCCCGACTCGACCCTTCCAGAACGTATAATCTGCGTGAAATCGGTGTGTCGTCGTACGGTAGAGTGTGTCGCGCCTCACGATCCTTTTGCGTAGTTTCGGAGAGGTTCGCTAATCGACTCGACAGTCACCCGTCCGTCTAATCTAATACGTGTGTTTTTTGAGTGAGCGCGGCGGGGGAGTGCGGATACCCTGATTAATCATTATCGCGCCCGGTACTTAGGGGCGTCGGGATCACGCGTTCGGGGTGTGTTACTCTTCCGCGTCATACGTGTTGTCGTGTGCCGTCGTGAAGGTCTCGCGCGTGCCGCGTGTATTGTACGGCCGCGTATGTTATTCGTATCCTCTTTTCGCGTGCGGTATTCATAATATAATCTGTTGCGTGCGGTACTCTGTTATACTCTTTTCGCGTGCGGTATTCATAATATAATTTGTCGCGTGCGGTACTTATGTTAAAATCTGTTGCGTGCGGTACTCCGTTATACTCTGTTCGCGTGCGGTATTCCTACTATAATTTTTCGCGTGCGGTACTTATGTTAGAATCTTTTGCGTGCGGTACACTATTAAACTCTTTGCGTGCGGTACTTATATTAAAATCTTTTGCGTGCGGTACTTATATTCTAATCTTTTCGCGTGCGGTACTTATATTAAAATCTTTTGCGTGCGGTATTCTATCGTAATCTTTTCGCGTGCGGTACTTATATTGAAAGCTTTTGCGTGCGGTACTCCATTATAATCTTTCGCGTGCGGTACTTATAGTAAAATCTTTTGCGTGCGTCACTCAAAGTTCGTTCTAGTCTTCTGCGTGCGGTAATTCATTCGCGGGTATTCTTTTGCGTGTGTTCCTCACTCTTCGTTATAGTATTTGGCGTGCGGTACTTCATTCGCGTGTATTATTTTGCGTGCCTCACTTAATGTTCGTTATCATCTTTTGCGTTCCGTAAACCGGGGATGATCTTCCGTACGTGATATACCCCGCGCCCCCTCTCACGTTAGGGAGCTTCGCGGGCGTTACACCATTCGTGGAGACTTTGACTTCTGTCTCGCGTGCGGGAAAGAACTCGTGTATCTACGGGCCTTCATCGGTCTTCGCGGGCAATATATGATCCCTGTGCAACCTTTGCGTAGGTTACTGCCTCTTTGCGGTCATCTAGTCGAGAGTACGTATATGTTCCGCGTCAAACCCGTGCGTTCTATCTTGTATGTTAGCGTCTCCGCGCATAACCATTCGGTTGCGAAGAATTTTCCCGCGGCCTCGGCGATCGTCGCGATATTGGCCCCGATACTACGAGAACTTCAATTCATCTACCTAATGAACAAAATGTTATTATCGAAAATGAATCTATTGAAGATGCAATGACTTCTGCTTTAAATCAAGTCACTATGTTAATAGATTATTTTGCATTGAACTTACGTGATGTTGAAGCAAAAAACTATTTATATACAGAAATTCCACAATATTATACTTTTAAGAAAGAAAAAGTCAATGGCAGAAATGTATCACATTGGATCAAACGTTGTAATTATTATAATTGCATAGGCCGAATGTATTCTGTTAGTCCAACACAAACAGAATTATTTCATTTACGATTATTGTTACTTACTGTTAAAGGAGCTACGAGTTTTAACAATTTAAGAACTGTAAATGGAGAAATTTATCAATCGTATTCAGAAACATGTTTAGCTTTAGGCCTAATTGAAGATGATGATGAATGGATACGAGCTATGAATGAAGCTGCCAGGTGGATGATGCCACGACAACTTCAAAAATTATTTGTACGCATTTTATTACATTGTCAGCCATTACATCCTGAAGAACTCTGGGAGAGCTTTAAAGTAGCAATGTCAGAAGATTACACACGATATTTTGGTATATTACAAGGACAAAAAGAAGCTTATGAACAAATCGGTGCTATGCTTTCTGCAGAAGGTAAAAGTTTCGCTGATTTTCCACAAATGGAACAAATGATGGTAAATATTTACAATTAGGGCCCCAACGAGAAATCAGTCGCCACTTAAATATGTTGTAGGGGAGGTCTTTCTGAGTAATTCTACGCAAGAAAAAAGTGGGGGACGGCATTGGTTTAGAAGATATAGCAAATTGAAATTTTACAGTTTTAATGCTTTTTATTAGATATTATAAAGTAATACCACGCCGATGATTTTGATCTTGATAAATATTATATAGAAGTCATCTTCCTAAGTAATCTTCGGAAGGTTTCAGCCGACAATCGTTGTTTATTAAAAAGTTATTAACAAAAAAGTTTGAAATATATAGTTATTTTGAGTATTATGAGATATATATATGTGAGAGACTAATATACCAAAATGCGTGGAAAAAAAGTGAGAAAAAACACTAAATTCTGATATTTGGTTTTTTTATTTTTCAAATACGGATTAATTATTACTCATTGTCGGTTGTATTATCTCGTCCGGTGGAAAAAATTTTCCGATGGCTTCGAAAAAAGCAACTATTCTGTCGCTAAACTTGTATCGCCGTTTAAAAAAATTTACCTTCCTGCATCCCCACCTGCACCCTCCCTCCCAACCCTGTATAGGGTGGACCTCGCTTCAACTTACAAAGCGCATACTTATAAAGCGCGTCACTAACCTATAGGTTTATAATACCTTGAAAAAATCGAATTAAAGTGAAAAAATTAATATAAAATGTGAAAAATTTTAGTGAAAAAAACTTGGCGCTGCTAAATATAATAATATATATTAATGAAACAATTTCTATAAATGGAAAAAGTACTTTAAATTAATGTGTGAAAAGTCTCTACATTCACATTGTAATTATTAATTTAATATTTTAAATTAGTTATTTATTGCTTTCAAATATTTTAAAATTTTGCAGCGCCAAGTTTTTTTCACTAAAATTTTTCACATTTTATATTAATTTTTTCACTTTAATGGGAATACATTTTTTAAAAGAACAATAGTTATTTTTCGATATAATATATATTTAATTGGCGCATAATTTAAAGATATCATTTCTTTTTTTTGTAATATATATATTACTTCGATTTTTTCAAGGTAAATATATTACTTTGGTTTTTTTAAGGTAAAGATATTACTTGGATTTTCTCGAGGTACAATGATAACTACTTCGATTTTTTCAAGGTACACCACGCGTGCTTGGCGTCTTTTTTTTACCTTTTTGTAAAAGGTAATTTTGTACGGATATCACCCCTTTTTGTTATAGATACATCAAACGCCATAATGTCTATCGACATCGACATTTATGTCTGATAAAATCAAATGTAAATATTTTTTGTATTATAACTTACAAGAATTATATCTGAGAGTATTATGTGCAGTAGTTTGTATAAATTTATAAATCATTAAAAAAATTAAGACACAAAATATGAATATATTAGGCAAAGTCAAATTTTTCGAGAGCACATTATGCAGTGTTTGCTATAAATAAATTTTGTCGAAAGAAAAACAGATTTGATATAGAATTTGGCATGTACGATGCTATTGGCAGAATGTCATAGTAGATAATATATGTATAGTAAAGTTTGTTAACAAAATAAGGCAATTAATAATTTATAATACAAACTACACTGCACATTTAATTAAGGATGTCACTGTCAGATATAATTTTTGTGTTATAATACAAAAAATATTTAGATTTAATTTTATCAGATATATTTGATAGTCATTATTAGAGAAAAAGAGAGAGAGAGAGAACGCGAGCAGGGAACGCGAGCGTGACCGCGAGAAAGAACAATTCGTACGATAGATATAACCTCGCGACCCTCGCACAGGGTGTATCCCAGGAACCAGCCATCCGCAAGGCGCGAACTCTGTCACTCCAGCACTGCACTTCGTTCGGAGTGTTCGGACGCGACGACGCGGACGGAATATTTCTCGACGACGCGGACGTCTAAAGCGGCCCATAACATGTACGAGTTTGATTCGCGAGCCGGACTCAAACGTTTTTCACCACACACACACTCCCGAATAGTCTCGATTCTATAAACGTTGATCCCGTTGATCTAATCTCGACGACGCGACGCGGACGTCTAAAGCGGCCCATACATGCGTACGTTTTATTCGCGAGCCGGACTCAAACGTTTTTCACCACACACACACTCCCGAATAGTCCCGAAATTTGGCTCGTCGGACGCCGAGCCCGTCTCGTAACATCTCACCCACGAACGAGTGGAAACCGAGCCGAGCCGGACTCGCGACGTGTATGGGCCACATTACGGTTATGTTTACTCCTGTCACCTCACATGTGATCGATCGATCGAACTAACGCATCTCTACGCGTAGAGACTAGAGCGCCGCATAACGGCAAGGGTATGAACGCCACAAGAAAATCAGACACTACAGCGCTGCGCCGCGCGCCGTGGCGAGCACAGCAACCGTAATACGTCGACGTTTCTTAATTGTAAATTTTCAGCTTTGAGTTTTGCATCGCGATATCTCCGCTCGTAGGGCACGTAGCGGAAAAATAAAAACACTTTTCTGATATAAATTTGGTCCAAGCTTTACGATAAGCCTAGTTAGAACTTGATCTGTTCGCTGGTTATCGAGATCTAAAAATCTCGGGTACTCGCAACTCGTCGCGTCGCGTATATAGAGCCACGGCTGTCTCGCTCCGCGCGTACTTGGCGCGAAACACTACCGTGTCTCTTGATCTGATAAAAAGCATAAAAATTCTGAAATTTCAATTTGCTATATCTTCTAAACCAATGCCTACAACCTCCCCTACAACATATTTAAGTGGCGATTGATTTCTCGTTGGGGCCCTAATTGTAAATATTTACCCAAATGATAGAGGATAACGAGGAAGAGGATTATTGGACGCTTGAACAAGCTATAGAAATTGGAACTAGACAATATAATCAATTAAATGAAAAGCAAAAAGAAATAGTTGATTTAATATTAAACAGATTTAATAATAATAGTCATAACAACCATTGTTTTTATATTGATGGTCCAGGTGGATAAGGTAAAACATTTATATACACAACTATTTATTACTTAGCCAAAATTCGAAAAAAGAACGTATGTACAATGGCTTTCACAGGCATTGCAGCAACGTTACTTCCCGCTGGAAGAACAGTTCATAAAATTTTCGGATTACCAGTTCCATTATTTGCTGATTCATCATCTGCCATTAAAAATCAATCTAAGGAAGCTCAATATTTAAAAAAATAGACGTCTTTATTTGGGATGAAGCACCGATGGCACCACGATATGCTTTAGATATTATGGATAGAACGCTACGTGATATTATGAATAATGATTTACCATTTGGGGGAAAAATTGTCATATTAGGCGGTGATTTTAGACAACTTCTTCCGATTAAAGTACGAGGTACTCGAAGTGAAATTGTAAATCTTTCCATTAAGTTTAGTTCCACTTGGAAATATTTTATAAATTTTTCTTTAACACAAAACATGCGAGTCCTTCCAGAAGAAATTGAATTTACAAAATTTTTATTAGATATGGGAGATGGAAAGTTAAATGATTCTAATAATAATATACAAATTCCTGAATGTTGTATAGCACCATCTAACGCAGATATTGTTAAAGATATATATAGCGACTTAAGGGGAGGTTACCGTTCAGAGGCCCAAAAAATGCATAAATTTTAGGAATCTTTTTTTAATATAAAGTAAACACATTTGAAAAAAACTTTTTGCGGCTTTTATTTGAATACAAATGAAGAGTAGTTCATATTTTTTTCAAACAAAAATAATTCAAAATGGCGGCTCCAGCTCCCATGACACGAAGCCGCGAGTTTATGCGCGCGGAGCGCTCTACAGCTTCAACGGATGAACCGATTTTAATAAATGACGGTGCAAAAAAAAGGAAATTTAATTTAGGGGGCCTTCACGAAGCGTTTTTTTTTCAAAAAATTGATTGCAAATAATTCTTTTCGAACGTTGAAGCAAAAAGAAAACAGGGAAAAAAAAGGTTTTTTTTTCAAACGGTTACCATTTTGTTATGCGGTGTTTTTTAAAAATCGGAAAACGATAAGGCCCCCCAAATTTAATCTATTTTAATAATTCTTATGTTTTTTTTGTTTCACATCAACTGGAAAGGCTGTGGAATGCTCCGCGCACATAGAACCACGCCGTATGCGGCTTCGTGGACTGAGAGCTGGAGCCGCCATTTTTAATTATTTTCTTCCAAAAAAATTCTAAATTAGTCTTCATTTGTGTACAAACAAAAGCCGCGAAAAGTTTTTTCCAAATGTATTTATTTTATATCAAAAAAAAATTCCTGAAATTGAGGCATTTTTTGGGCCTCTGAACGGTAACCTCCCCTTAAGGGTCCATATCCCTCAGTAGGTCCAAAAAATAGGTGATGTTTTGTGAATTTTTTATGGAGAAAGTAAACAAAATAAATTGATCAATATTTATGGATTATATTCATGATACTTTTAAGTAGTTATACAAATTTTTTCAGCCCATTTAAATAATTAGGCGAAGCGGGATACTGGGCAACGGCGCGGAGTAGGTTGTTCCATGGCGGAAGTCCTCGAGGTCGTAAAATGTGTCTGAAACATCGAATCAATCGATTTTCCTGTTCAGTACAAATGTCCCTATAGAGTAGACTAAAAAAAATTATTTTGAATAAAAATTCATAAAATGGCGGCAGTTAAAAGGAAAAAATTTAATTTTCACTATTAATTTTTTTCTTTTAACTGCCGCCATTTTATGAATTTTTATTCAAAATAATTTTTTTTAGTCTACTCTATAGGGACACTTGTACTGAACAGGAAAATCGATTAATTCGATGTTTCAGACACATTTTACGACCTCGAGGACTTCCGCCATGGAGCAACCTACTCCGCGCCGTTGCCCAGTATCCCGCTTCGCCTAATTATTTAAATGGGCTGAAAAAATTTGTATAACTACTTAAAAGTATCATCAATATAATCCATAAATATTGATTAATTTATTTTGTTTACTTTCTCCACAAAAAATTCACAAAACATCACCTATTTTTTGGACCTACTGAGGGATATGGACCCTTAATAAAAAAAAAAGATTTTGATGCAATAGCTAAATGTGCAATACTTTCGGCGAGGAATATTGATGTAGATGAAATTAATAAACAAGTTGTTGAATTATTAAATATAACAAAAGAACGAATTTATACAAGTATAGATAGCGGTGTAAATTGCGGTGATAATGGTGATATTTGTGAATCTTTATTACCAGAATACTTAAATAGTTTGTCTCCACGATCTCTACCTCCTCATGAATTGCGTTTAAGACCAAATTGTATCATTATGTTAATAAGAAATCTTAATATCAATGAAGGACTTTGCAATGGTACTAGATTAATGATTATAGAACTTGCAGATCATTTACTAAAATGCAAAATTTTAACGGGTGACAGAACAGGAGATATTGTTTTTTTAAATCGTATAACATTGTATTGTGAAAATATATATCCTTTTACATTTAAGAGAAGACATTTTCCAATCAAGATAGCTTTTGCTATGACGATTAACAAGTCACAGGGACAGACGTTTGATAGAGTAGGACTAGATCTTCGCAAAGATGTTTTTAACCATGAACAACTTTATGTCGCTTTTTCGCGAGTTCGTTCCTGGCAAGCATTGAAAGTTTATTTAGGTAATCAACGAGATAACAGAAATGTTAAGAACTATGTATATAAAGAAATATATATTTAATACACATTACGTAACAAGAAAAATGTAGGTACATAAGAAAAAAGGGCGTATATGGTAAATAAATTAAATAGAAAGTATTTAATAACATTATTTTTAAATTAAATATTTATAAATTGCATATGTTACAGGGATTTTGTAAAATTTGTTTTCTTGTAAAATTTCTAGAAATATTATGGAATAAATAAAAAATTTTACGTGGAAAGTTGTGGAAACCTAAGAGGAACTATTTTATATTAAGGGGTCGTCTCACTGTGAACGCTCGAAAAATTCGCTATTTTTATGAATTTTTTTTGGCAATATTAATGCAGATAATTAAATGAATGTTTTTGGTACTTATTACGCATGCTTTCAACAACAAAACATATTTTTTTTAGAAGTTTCAGTTAAGTTTATTTCATAGAAAATACAACAATGTAACGAGGTAAAAAAAAAAGGTTGGTCCACGGCGGACATTGTAACTCCTTTTATAATCATCTGAAACAAAAAAACCAAAAAGATTCTTGATTAGTATGAGTGTCGCTATAGCATGAACCTCCAGAAATAATTTCTGTTTGAAAATAAAAAAATGGTGGAGGTTTAAAGAAAAAACATGCATAAAAGCCAATTTTTCGTCATGTTTTTCGACTTTTAAAATATGATAATTTCAATATTTTGACTTGATCGAGGTTCATGCTAGAGGTATTAGTGTTTTCAATAAGCCATACAAATTTCAGACCGATTCGTCAAGTAGTTTTTTTTCTAGCGTGTCCGCCGATCACGAAAAACGTGTTTTGAGATAAACGCGTTTAAAGTTTTTGTTACGGAAAAACAGTAAAAAAAATGTACTTACTATTAATTTGCAATCCCTGCTCCATACATCAATCCTTCAGCTTCTTCAAGCAGTTCAGATTCTATCGATTTGGTCGGTTGAACCTCTTTGTCCAAAGCAGGGGGGGGTGATGAAACGAATCTAGAGTTCCAGCTGCTTCGTTTTCTAGTCGATACGCCAGGTCGATTGAGCATTTTTATCCAGGTTGATGGCTAAAGTTAATGGTTTTTTATGTTTTTTGGGCCATTTTGTTGTCGTGAAAAAAGGAACAAATTTTCTCTTGCCCATTTTTTCATAGGATGTATAGTTTGATCGCTAGAGCAATTTAAACAAATAAATTGTTAATAACTTTTTATTGCATCGACTTACGAAAAAACTATTTACAGATTCTTGTTCTACGACCCAAAAAACATAAAAAAAACATTAACGTTAGCCATCAACCTGGATAAAAATGCTCAATCGACTTGGCGTATGGACTATTTCGCTCCGAACTCAGGTAGAAAAAGGCTCGTAGAATCTCAAATACTTCTCGGATCTTTATGAAATTTTCACACAAGTTTCTCAAGGGTATATACTATCGAAATATGTAAAAAAAAAAAAAAATCGATTTTTCAAAACGGTCACAGTGAGACGACCCCTTAAGAATGAACACTGTACTTTCAAGTAGAACAAAAATAGAAGTGGATACAGACTCCATATAATGAATAAGTAGATATTTTTTTTATTTAATCCGCAATATTTTAATTTTTTACTCCACAGTATTTCTAGGAATTTTGAAGAAAAACAAATTTTATAAAATCCCTGTAATACATATAAAAATAAAAATTATTATATTAAAGTTATTATTCAGTGTTATTAATTAAAAGTATTATATTTATAAATAGTACAAGTTATATATAATCTTAACGTGAACATTATTAAAGATAATATTATTATATCATTAAACATATTTAAATTTTATATTTTTATTTTTTTGTTTTCTTTTTTTTTTGTTTTTTTTTTTTACTCCGCCTTGGACGGTCCCAAGCCCGGCCTGAGAAAGGAGGAGGGTTGGAATGGGCAATCTTAACACCCATTCTGTAAAATTAAGCTAAAAATCTGGTCTCTCTGCCAACATGAGAACAGAGAGAAGCAAAATAATCAAAATCAATCTCAATATAACCTGTCATTTGTGGATTATCAAAATATGATTCTTGCGACAGTTACTTTTACAATAAAAGTGAACCAAACAAGAATACCAATCAATATTATTGTAGAAAAGTGGCATGCAACAATTAAATCTCTTAGAACATATCCAGACAAACTTATGCATAGGTGCATAAGGAAATAGATTGGTCTCATTTCCTTATACACATGTATATGGACTAATCAATTTCTTTATGTTTATGCGATATACAAATTTGTCTAGATATACCCTTACATGCTCTTTTTAAGAGCGGAGAATTGCACCAGAAATATACTTGTATTATACAGGGTGGTCCTGAAATAGTTGAGCAAAATCAGGGATTGGATTGGGCTCGTCAAAAGGATAAAAAAAGTTTCCATAAACGTTAATCCAAAAACGCATCCCGTAGGAGTTACGACTTATTTAATTATTGATACATTTATGATTGTAATTCCTCTCATGATAAATTCAATGACATTTAAAATTATTTCCTTATTTTGCTTCATTTTTTATACATTATGGCATTTTAATTTAACCTTGATACACACAATTGTCAAAATATACAATGACAGTCACTCACAAAGTAAGTACAATGAAAGAACCAATCGACATTGTGGAAAAGAGGCAACAATAAATTGATTTAACACGGCAATTTTAAGAGAGAAAAAATGCCGTACCTTGTATATGCGTAAAACTTCAAATATATTATACCTTGTATATATGTGTATGAAAAATTGAAGAAATGGCGCGCGCGTAGCGCGCGCTTGTAGTGTTCTAGTAAAATTAAAAATACGAAACGTGTGAATTAATCGAAGCATTTGCAACTATTACGCCACAAATGATTTCAGATGCAACAACGAGTTTGTTACGACGTGCACGATTGTGTATCGAATGTGACGGTGGACACTTTAAACACCTTTTATAAATAGAGGTATCATTTTCATACTATTAATTTCCTACTGGTTTTGAGCGAGAAAATTATGAACGATTTATGACTAATGCTAACGTTTTTCTTGACAGATATTTTGTTGGATTTGAGCGGTGAGCGTTTGGACCGCAAAATGATTGACTGCATGTACAATGTACATATTAAGTTAATTTTATTAATTAACACGTTTTGTATTTTCAATTTTATTAGTTCATACGTTTTGTATTTTAGTTTTTATTAATTTATACATTTTGTAATTTTAATTTAATTTAAAATTTTTTTTCCCATTGATGTAAATAAATCGATTTTAATATTAAAAAGAAAGCTTATAGTAATGTACGTCGTAAAATAATATTTTGAAAAAATTTATTTCAAAAATATTTCGTGGGTTTTGATGAAGTACGCCCGTTTTGATTTATTTTACGTTAATTCTTTCTATTTTATTTCATTATGTTAACTTCTTTCTTTTCTAAATATTGAAGATTTTATCATAATTTTTAAGAACGAGTAGAGAGTGGCTAGACTTATATCAGAATTGAATAAATAATTGGTATTAGCAATTTTATAACCAATTTCATCAAAAGTTGGAACAAAAAATGATTTCATCGATTTGATAAATTTTTATCGCGGAGATTTATTACCATCATATGAATTAACCAAATAAATATGACATAATGACACATATCATGAATATATTGAATTATTGAATAAATAATTCATTACGGACAAACAAAAATAGTTTCTTAATAAAACTTTTGAATTTTTTTGCAACAATTTCACAATACTCAAAGGCATTCGATTCATGGAAGCACCTTTATCATTGGCCATGTTACCATCCATGAGCGCGCGAAAATCTAACCTTGTCATTCGTTATCTTTAAACTTTTCTCATTTGAAAACTATTATAGCCTCGGCATTTTCGTATTAGAATTTTCGTCTTAAAATGTTACAAAGTATTTGTCATTAAAATATTTATCGCCAGTTTAGGTACACCCTGTATAATAGTATATGTATAATCATCACCTGTGATGTTACGTATAAAATTCGCAAGGATCTTTGTTTCTACTTGCAAATAACAGTGGAAATACGGAAAAGTTGCTGACACTAAAGTATGTTTCACTAAATTACGTACTAAAATGTCTTATTTTTTCGCTGACACAAGAGAGTTCAAGATGGTGATCTGGTCGATTTTAATAGTATACTGTTTATGTAGATAAGCCTCGATACAAACCGTCATTGACCGAAAAGAGAAAGCACACTTGTCAAACATTTTCCAAAAAAATCGAAGTAAAGATTCCCAAGACCTTATAAGTAATTCTTGCAATACGTTTGATCGAAGATCGCGTGGCTCGGCGACAGCGTACCTGACTCATATGCCCGAGTTCGCTAGTTCCACTTTCGATGTGTCATTTTTTTAGATCAAAATACTATTTTTACATAAAATAAGTATATCACATGGTTTACACATTTTGAATATTTATTGTATAAAACATGCGATACAATTATTTTATGTAAAAATTGTATTTTGATATAAGAAAATGTTCTCATGCAGACTCAAACCAGCGATGTCGGGCATATGAGACATGTACACTGCTGCCGAGCCACGTGATCTTCGTGAAAACATGCTGCAAAACTTACTCATGATTCTTTAACTTCAATGTCGAAAACGTTTGAGAAATGTGTTTTCTCTTTTTGCTCAATGAAGGTTCGTACTGAGGCCTATCCACATAAACAGTATTATTAAAATCGATCGGGTCATCGTCGTGATCTTGTTAACTGTAATGCGTGAAACATTTTTTAGTGTCTGCAGTTTGTCAGTATTAATACACATTTAGTGTTATTTGTAAGTAGGAACAAAGTCTTTATAAATTTTAAACATAATCGCAAGTGATGAGTATTTGCGTTTTCTTTTGACTTAAAACTTAAACTACCATTCACAAATTAAAACTCAAACAATTTTATTACTTATTCTAATTAATGGCCGGTAGTGTATGTATGTCCGTCAGCTTTGTCAACAAAACACAAGCCTATTGCGGACAATTTCAAAGCAAGTTCGGTGCCAAGTTGGCGACAATTTGCTACCATTTTACTTACTGCATCGATAGTAGACACCCTGCTGTGATACAGACGGGTTGCAATCATATCTATCCATTAGAGAATAGCTATTTCGAACTCTAACGGTAAGATATAAATGCACCCATGTGCACATATGAGTCGAAATTCACTCCATTGATTTGCACGATTCCTTACATGTGCATATTGTACGATACACTACTGCTTACTCTTTTGTAACAATAAATTAATGTGTTAGCTTTCGATGTCAAGTTATCAAGTAGCAGTGTACTTCTTATTATGCTACGATTGACTGCGCTAAGCGCAGAATGCAGGTACTTGAGCTGAGCATACATTTTATTAAACACTGCGTTCAACGCAGAATGCATTTAACATTAATCACTGCGCTTGGCGCAGAATGCATTTTCACAATAATCAATATATAATTACTGCGCTCAACGCGCAGAATGCATTTAACATTAATCACTGCGCTCGGCGCAGAATGCATTTTCATAATAATATATAATTACTGCGCTCAACGCGCAGAATGCATTTTCAAAGTAATCACTGCGCTCATCGCAGAATGCATTTTCACACTACTTATTGCACAGAGCGCAAAAATAATTTATTCGTTTTCCATTACAAAGGGTATAGCAGGATAAGGGGGGAGCTAGCGGCCCCCAAACAAAATTAATTTGGATTAGGGGCAACTTGAAGGTATCATTGAAAACATTATCTGTGGAGAATTCCATATCTCTATCTCGCCCCATTGCCGGAATATCATAAAATATGTATTTCTCACATTTTATTTTTTTTCTCCGCCGCTATTATAGATATCGAGATGAGCTTTGTCTCATCTCATAAATCATTTAAAGCACTATCAAACACGTTTTTCTTTAGAATTTTTCACGCTAAAACTCGACTTGCAGAATCGTTTAAAATATTTAAGCATTTCTTTCGCACGCTCCTTAAGAGGTGAAACCTTGGAAAAAAATTTATAATGTATGTTACATAAAATACTATCTTCCCAATTTTTTTCAAATTTTTTCAAACACGGCGCCATATTATAAAAAATTGGAATTTATTTGTTTTATTGTTCTGTAATAATAAAGTAAAATCAATAAATACAGGGTGTTTCAGGACTTCTGCACCAAACTCTGAGGAACGATAGGTCTCGCAGAAAGGATCATTTTTTGTCAAGCAACCCATGTTCTCTGACGCGTCGTTTAGGCGCTACGCGACCGCGCAGACAGGTCTTATTAGATGGCATGTATTACAATTATAAGATGAATTTATTTATTTATTCTTTTAAGTACACTTGTAGACAGTTTACAGAAAATGTTCAAAGTGTCTATACTGTCTATCCTGAACCTGATTGCATTCTGCGCTACAGAATGCAATACCAATGCAACGAAGATAGCAGCAAGAGGCCAACTGTAACGCAGAATGCAATCAGGTTCACAGTAGACACTTTAAACATATTCCGTAAACAATATTAAAGACTAAAGTTATTCGATGTAGCATAATATAATTTTATTGTGTGATACACATATTATCCCCTCCTTCCCTTTAGTTAAATCAATTTTTACCTCCAACTCTTGAAAACTGTGCGCCGACTAGATTTGTCAGACTTAAAAACACAGCCCCTGTTGGAAAAGTTGGAATTGGGACGACGCCTGCACGGAGAGCGAGAGGTTCATAAAATTGAACCAGTTTGGAGACCATATTTTCAGTCCAGAAAACATCATCGCGTATAATCTTTTCCATTTTTAATCCCAATGGTGTCCACAGTGCGAAGATGCAATATTGTCGTTGTGTAACATGTAATTGCCCTTGTACTTGATAATAATATATGTGACTGCGTTTCATTTCCTTATCTTTTTCGTTCTTATATAATGACTGCAGATTCGAAAAATTTGCTGCAATGGCATCTTCTGGTGTTAAGAATCGTGCTGCATAAGGACACTTTATCTCCACAATTCCATCATCATCTATTAATCCATCTGGCGAAGCGCCTAAGAATGGTATTTCCGAATCTATAAATAATCCGCAACGTTTAATATTAATGTTAAGTGCACTTTCAATACTTTCGCGTGCAACGTCTTCGTATTTTGTTCCATGTTGCACTGATTCCACATTTAGTTCTTATTGATATATTATCGCCTTAACTCTTGATGCACAAGAAGTAGTCTGTCTCATCTTACTTATGCGTCCAAAGTGAGAAGCGGTGATCATTTTTGTACGATAATATCGCCAAATACCGCTTGCTGCTTGTTCCTTAGTTTCTTCTTCTATTGCTACTTGCTTCATTTGCCATTCTTGCAGCATATGCATGTGTTGCGCTCTTCTTAATTCTAATTCATCTGATGTTGCATCAGGTTTATCAGCCTGCGGACCATAATCTTTGTCTGCCATTGCACGTTTTCTATTTTGTGGTGTCGATCGTTTTTTCGTAGGACGTGCAGCTTGTGCGCTTCGTTTTTTGACACTTTAAAACTGCTCAGCTATTTCTCCTGGTTTTGTTCCCAGAATACAACTTAGGCGACTTATGGGGTCATTATCGTTAAAGACGACTACTGCAGCATTACAACGCGTTTCGTACGATCCTCTTAGACCGAAATTAATTCTCTTTCCACCAGTACATTTGGATATAACAGAGTTAAATGTTTCTACTCTGTTACTGTCTTTATCTTGTAATAAACTTTTGGCATTGTAACTAATACATTTCAATGCATTCTGCAGTTTTTCATACAGTCCACACTTTTTCAATTGTGGAATATAATTCTCTTCGTTTTCTTTCTGCGATCCATCGCAAAAGTATCCTATCTGTGCGCATTCATTATGTTCGCCAAAAACGTGACTTATAATATTATTTAAATCCATTTTTAAGGACACAATCTTTTGCTGCATTGTGCTCTGCTCTTCCTTACGGTACTGCACAGCTTTCGTCACAGCTGTTCAAATTCGAAGTACACGATTGCCAACAACATTTCTTAATTGTCCAAAACGTCCTTTTGTTTTTGCGATTTCTTTTATCTTTGTTGCTAAATTGCGCAGTAGGTGATTTCGACATTCAATTTTTTCAATGAAAACGTGGGATACGGATTGGCCTGTATTATTTTTTTATATACGCTGCTATCTCCGTCTGCTATAAAGGTGGAATACATTAATCCGCGCTTTTCTATGCTTGTCTTAAATTCTTCTACGATTGTGTCTGCTTCCATACTTTGCAACCCGTTTTTCCTCGGTCTCGCCCGCCGAGAAGGCGCGGCTGCAAATTAGCCACCGATAGTCAGGTAAAGAGGTAAGACAAAGGTATCCGCGAGGTAATCAGGCCGAAGATATCCGCGAGGTATTCAGATCGGCCAAGACTCACAGAGATAGTCGCGAGGTATTCCGATGGTCAATTCGCGAGGTATTCCAGTAGGTAATCTCCAGTAGGTAATCTTGAGGTAGTCGCGAGGTATTTCAGCAGGTAATCTCGAAGTATTCGCGAGGTATTCCAATCTCCACGATATTCGCGAAGTAACGCGAAAACTTGGGCGCCAGGTGCGAATACGCGCACCACGTTTCGTAAGCCTAATCTTGACGCGATCGCCCGGACACGCACGTCCACTCAGGGCGCGAGGCGAGTTTGCTACTCTGAGGAAAGGGAGAGGCGGCGCAACGCAATCAACACACTCAAATAATGTATAACAAAGAAGTATATTTACGGAAAGAAATAATAGAAAGAAATAATAGAATGTCGGTGAAAAGATATGACAAAGAATGATAGACTCACGCCCTCAACTCACTCATACCACGCACTCGAACACGAAACTATCTCTACTCGCGCTCGTTTTCGCGGCGGCCTCAGCGAATACACGGCAAAAACCCGCGCGACATCCCTCGGCCGCCCGCGACGCAATAACCGTAACAATTGCCCCCGACACGTCTCACGACGTTCGCGGGACTTTACTCTTCTCCCGATACGTTTACGACGTTCGCGAGATAACTAACTCAAAACCCGAAATTCCCCCGACACGTTTCACAACGTTCGCGAGACGATTCTCCCGACACGTTTTACGACGTTCGCGAGATAATCACGATACTTTCCGCGACACTCTCACTCGGAATCCGCGAAACACTAATAACCGCGATTCCGCGATTCCGCGGAAATCCTCCGACGCGACGGTCTCACTCTGCCGGGCGCATCCGACACGCGCGATACGCCCGACGCAACCGCGCACGGAAAGTTTCCCCACACATACACACACACCCGCGACTGTCGGCCGCACTGGTCCCCGAGGAGGACTTTCCCACGAACTCAAGATGTGTGCGCCCCGGCCGGCCTCCTTTGTCCGCGTCTCGAGATAATAGGTACTCTAGGTACCGACCAACTTCCTGGCACGAGGCGGTAACAAGGTAAATAAACGTGCGCAGGTAACCTGAAGGTAATTAAGGTAAGGCGGAGGCCGGGGTCGCACACGGAACGCAACGAGATACCGGGGTGGTAGCCTTACATGCTCTGCTGCGCTGCACCGGACGGCTGCTCGATCGGGGTGGACTCGCACGGTTCTCCTAGGATGCTGACCCGTCTCCAGCTAGCACGACAGTGCCGAGTCGTTCGCCGGCTCGGACCGCGTTGGGTCCCCGCGCATGCGCGGCCGCCCGCGGCCGCTCAGCTCCGCCGATCCGCTCTTCGCGCTGCTCTCGCCGCTCGCGACGTCCCACGTGACGTCTGCCGCTCGTCCGCGGGACTTTCAACTGTGGCGTTTATCGCCTGGTTTCAATGGCGGTACCGGTCGGAACTCTCTGAGTATGATACAGGTGCGCCAGGCTGGCCAGGCCTTGGCCACTGACCGGTGCAGTGCAAGTCCCCGGCTGCGGCGTTCAGGGTCGCGCATCCGCTCCGCGGTAGCGATGCTGCGTCCTTCATTCCAAGCGTGGCGGCGCGCCCTTGGCTTCCTCGTTGCGGTGGGCTCGGGGGTCTCGGCTCCCCTTGCGGGACCGCGGGACGGCCCGGCGGCGGGTCCGGACGTGACTCGGTTGTCGGCGTGCTGCTCCGTTCGGTCCCCGCCGACGCTTGGTTTCTCCCTCGTCGCGACACGTGGTCGTTACATTGGGTGGCTGGCTGCCCACCCCACGACTCTCGCCGCGCTCCTCCTATAACTAACTTACGCCTCGCAAAAATATTATCCTAAACGCACCTCCTCGACTCGGGTCGAGACAGCATCCCCGGCTTTCCCCTCGGCCGAGCCGTCCGGGCGGTGGACGTGACTATGTCACGTCACAACTTGTTGAACTGCAATCTCTGCCCCAATTTTTATAACATTTATGATTTGCAGGTTCTTTTTCTAGCTTCTCTGCTTGTACACAAACTGCACAATATTTATTTCTTACAGCCATGTGCAATACTTTGCCTGTTCGCGCTCCACATATTGTGCCTACACCTGATAAAAAATCATACCGTCCTGTTCTGTATGATCTCTTCATCCAGCTTCCATCACATACTACTGCTATATGCGGTATTCCATTTTTAACTTCATTGCGTTGTAATACTAATTCACGTTCTTCCTTTGCAGCAGCATTCATGCTTTCTTCAGCAGCTTTTGCGAATGCTTCGGCAATACTTTCGTGACACGTTTCATATGTTTTTCTTGCCATACATTTAATATTCATAGCAGCGCAACTTTCTCGTAACTGTGTATATCCTACACCAGTTAATATAGCGCCAGCCACAGCCCCTGTATTTACATCTAAACTTTCCTCAGGGGATCGCTCACTCCAAACAGCGCTTTCAAAATTGCACATTCGGCATTTGTAAAAAAATTTATGTCTTAATCCGTATTCACGGGCACCAATAAATGTCAAATCGCGAAAAGGGCATTCTATTCCGCGAGAGTGCTCGTCAAATTTGTCATGCAGTTGTTGATTAAAATACTCAAAATCCACTATACATTTTCCTGAGAAACTCCCAGCGTTTACACGGAATGCATCTATATTGCTATCTATTAAAAATGTGTCATTTGCTTCAGTCTCATTGTCATCTTCTAATATTCTTTCTAATTCATTATCGCTTAACGTGCGTGTCAATTTTTCTTCCTCATCATCTATTTCAATGCCCATTGCAGCCAATTCGGCATGCATCATGACATCTTGAATAGCTCGCTTATCTTTATCTACCTGCATTTTACTTTCATGCACATCTATTTTATCATTTATTTCAATACTCATTACAGCCAATTCGCTATGCATCCCGACATCATGTAGAGCTCGCTCATCTTTATCTACCTGAGTGTTATTTATTTCATGTATATCTATTTCATCATCTATTTCAGTACTCATTGCAGCCAATTCGCTATGCATCATTACATCATGAAGAGCTCGTTCATCTTTATGTACCTGCATTGTGTTATCATCTATATCTGCATTTGCATTTGTTTGTACTAATATTTTATTGCTATGGATATTTCTTTGTTCCGTTATTACTTCTTTGTTTGCAATGTGTAGTAATTGTAATTTCTCTTCTCTCCTATACATAAATATGCGTCAGATACATGTGTCTACATATACACAAGTATATTATCCTTATTAATACTACAAAAAGAAAAAAGAATAATACTCCACGCTATCTATCTCGTTTTGGAATAAACGGACGAGAATCAAAGCAAAGTTGTAGAAATATAAATAACATTTTTCTGAATTTTTAATAATTGCTTAAACAAACAGGTGACATTTAAATTAAATAAAATTTCTTTAGCGCCTTTTTTACCGATTACACGAAAATTGGTAGATAGCAAGCGTAGCGCAGCGAATGAGACGTCGGACTAGAACGCTGCACGTTGCCCGTTCCAACCCAGTTTTTTCAAATTTTTGGGGCACGTAAATGTTTACAAAATTTTTAAAAATTATTCAAGTGAATGATTAGGCAACGTATATGCAGTTAAGAATTATTATTTTAGTATTATTATTATAACATTTTAGACTTTACTAGGCACCACAGACTCGCGCTTCGTATACGCGCTACTTAGCCTTAGCATTATACTCTTACTATTACACTTTAAACCTGATACACAACTGCCAAAATATTCGATGACAGTTGCACAAAGCAAGCGTACGAAGATAAGTAATCGGCATCGCGGAAAAGCGACAATAAAGTTTCATAAATGCGATCACTATCGACATGCCTTTCTTAGAAGTTCGCTTGCTTTAGCGTATATTGTACGTGTTACTACAAACGCGGAGGAAAGCAGCGAGAGGAAAAGTGTGGGGGACACTGATATTGTATCCTTAGGCCGGTATTCATAGTCGGATCTTATATTCAAGACTGTCTTAAATACAATCTTAAGATGTCATGAACCAATCACAGAGCCGTATTAGCGTCTTAAGACGATCTTGAAGACTATGAATACCGGCCTATAAGTATCTCGCTCGCTCCATCATCTCACGCATTTTTTTCCTGTCCTTTCAAAAACGTCAGTAAGAGGCATAGCCGCGTGCATTGAGCGGCAATAGTCATTCTATTAATTTATTATGTCATATAAAGAGGCAAAAGTTCATAAACAATACATACTTTTATTAAACGTTTAATTATATTATATGAGCATAGGAATTGATTACTTTTATAGCAGATATGCATGCTCATCCCCAGTAATTTGTTTATTAATTTTTATGATTGCGTAATTAATAATTTTTCTATTATAAGGAAAATGAATAGAAATAAAACGGAATGAGCCATTAAAAGTTAGTCTTTAATAAATGTTAAAATGTAAGTTTTATTCAACCAAAATATTTTTACATGCATGAATTTTTTTTAACGTTTCATTTTGTGCTGTCAAATTACATTTACGTGATGTCAATATCACGTAAAACAAATCATGCTAAACGAATACTCCGCGTAAATCAAGAGGGACAACTTTATATCAGCTGTGACGCGCGTTTATAGCACTTCTGTATTTACTTACAAGCAAAAGTCTCCTTTGTAGGCAACAGTGTTTGTTACTGCAATATATATGTTACCTTTTATTAATCCGCGACTTTCGCCTGCTTAACCACTTAACCGATGTTCGATAATTCATCTCTTTGGTACTCCTTCCATACAGTCTTCCATGACTGTCGTATTTTGGCATTGCACGTATTTCTTTCTTCGCACGTTCACAGATAAAATCACGTTCGACATCGGTTTTACGCGCCTCCATAATTATGAAAATAGCTCTTTGCACAAAGAATTACGATGCAGTAACGATAGTATATATAATACGCTATGTAACCTAGTATATAAACCGTAATCATGATCTGCTCGCTTGTTATATTATCTTTCCACGCAATCCGCGAGATGCGACGCAAGACACCGAAAACAAAGATTGCGCGAGGAATAGTGGTGTGCGTGTAAATGTGAATACGACGGTGCGTCTACTCATACATGGCTACACTGGACTCACCGGGCCGAGCGAGTATAAACAAAACACCAATCAGTCGATATTCTATCGCCGCATAGGAGAGATAGATGTGAGTATATTATTTTGTATATAAAAGGCATTTGTTATTACTATCAAATATATCTCTTTAATAATTAAAAAACTAACGTGCTACGCATGATGTACAATATTATTTTATCTGCATATTGTGTGTCAAATAGGTCAAGCAAAAACAGAAGGGACATGGAGAGAGCGAACCGATCGAGAAAAGAAGACGATAGAAGGAAGAATGTAGGGAGAAAGAAAGAGGAAGAGGGAAGGAGAGAGAAGAAGAAGGAAGAAAAGGAAGTAACAAGAAAGGAAAAGTTAATACACTATTACTTTATTTTTAGATTTCACCCATACATCGAGTTTTCTCTTTCTTTTTCTGTAAAAAGAAGCCGTGTAAAAGATGTTATTGTTAACGCTTTTCCGTGATTGATTCTCTCGCTTAGCTCACTTCATGTTGCGAGTAGCTGTCAGCGCAGAAATAGTGTATACTTTGACAGTTCGTATAAATGTCAGGTTATTATTGTAATTTCATGTGAGCAATGCATGTAATCGATTTATATACTTCTTCATAACAAGTAAAAAATAAAAATAGCTAAAAAACTAAGTAGCGCGCATCTATGTATGATGTGTAATACCATAAATTGCACATGTAGTTCATAACAAAACGGTTTATATAATCTTTTTATTACTACACATTTTTTTTAGAATAAACGTTATAAACATAATTGAATTAGGAGACCGGAGAAAGCGAGAGAAGAGAAACGAGGAAGGGAAAGAGAGAGGGGCCAAGAAAGGCGAAGTGAAGGACAAGAACGGAGAAAGGAGGGGGAGGAGGAAGAGAGCGAAGAAAGGATGAGTGTGGAAGAGGAAGAAGAAAAAGAAAATAAAGGAAAAAAAAGAGGCGGGGAAAAATTGAAGGAAAGAAATAAAATGTATGTAATATTTGTGAATGCAATTATAGTTATAAAATGTTTGCTATTTTATAAAATAATTTATTGCTTTATGATTTCCGTGTAGCTATTACTCGTCAAGAGCACGGCGCGAGATGAGGAGCAAAGGAAGTTGGAGAGGAAGAGAATGCAGAGGAGGAGGAGGACGGAGAGGAGGAGGAGAATGGAGAGGAGGAGGAGGATGGAGAGGAAGAGGACAGACACGACGATGGGATATGGAGCGCACACGGCCTGGATCGGGCACAGGCCCTGTTTTTATTTTTAATTATTCCTAAAATAAAGAAATATATTTACCATATAATGTGTATCCTATTTTTTTTCTAACGAAATCTCACAAATTACAGAGAGAGAGAGAGAGAGAGGCAGACAGACAGAGAGAGGACAAAAAAGAAGAATGCATAAGAAAAATGAGATTTCAGCGTTATATACCTGTGTGGTAATACTCATTCTCGAAATAGCCTGTAGCAGCGCGGCAGGGCGTCTGACTGCTAATACGCTGGCCCGGGTTCGTTTTCCGGTGCTTCCTCTTATTTTTTTTTTGCTTTTTTTTTGTTACAATATACAGGGTGTCCCGTAAGTCGAGGTAAATCGCTCGGGAGATGAATGGGGAAGCAAAAACAAGAGAGAAAGTTGATATAAACATAGGTCCAAAAATGCGTTGTTTTCGAGTTATCGCCATTTTTATGTTGAAATTTGAAATTGCTTTGCTTTCAAATTTTTTTTATCAAGATTGAAACAAGAGGTGGTTTTTATAAGTTTCAAAACATAATTAAGGTCAAGTAAAAGTTGCGGGCTGCTTTAGCACTACCCAGGATGCACCACGTGGAGGTATAGCCCGCTCAGCATCCCTTGGCAGAGATCAGGACCCCACAGTTCGTCACTCCTGTGGTATTTAGTGACTCCAAACCCTCTCTGCCGTGTGTGTGTGTGTGAATGTGATAATACGATAATTATATGAGGTGTTCGAAATGACCTCCTTCTGCATGAATGCAGGCTCTAAGCCTTCTTTCTAAGGAGTCCCGAACTCTTTGAAGGACTTCCGGATTTTCCCTAATGTTTTCAAATCCATTAGTAATTTTTTGTCTCAATTCATGGACGTTATTAACTGGCCGTTTATAAACAAAGGATTTTAAATGACCCCAAAGATAAAAATTGCACGGATTGAGGTCGGGTGACCTAGGAGGCCAGCGTACAGGTCCTCCACGCCCTATCCATTGTCGTCCGAATTTGCGTTTTAATTCTTGTCTAGCAATTAAACTAAAATGTGCAGGTGCACCATCATGCATAAACCACATATTACGTCGGATGTTCAATGGAACATCTTCAAGTAGTACATCTAATCTATTTCTAAGAAATTCAACGTAAATTTCGCCATTTAATCTGTTTTCAAAGAAATGTGGTCCAACAAGGGTATTGTTAATGATTCCTCCCCAAACTAAACAACTAAACTGTTGTTGGTGTTTTTTTTTTGAACAATTGCGTGGGGGTTTGCTTCCATCCATTCATGTGTATTATGAAAATTCGTAATACCTTCTCTATCGAATGCTGCTTCATCTGTAAACAGAATTATTTCACTAATAGTAGGCATTCGTTCTAATTCGGTTATGAACCATTGGCAGAAATTGAGACGAGGGCCATAATCGTTTTCAGTCAGTCCTTGAACACGTTGTATATGGTAGGGATACATGGAGTTTCTGTTAAGAGATCTCCATACTGTACTTTTTGGCAGGCCTAATACTCCTGAGACCTTTCTGGTACTAGTAGAAGGGTCAACCCGGAATGCGTTCAAAATTCTTTCTTCCGTGTTAGCGTTAATTCGAGGCCTACCCTCTCTTCGACCCTGTGTTAACTGCCCAGTTTCTCGCAATATTCTGTCAACATTTTGAAAAGATCGTTGGTTCGGTACGTATCGCCCAGGAAATTTTTTGATATACAATCTTCTTGCTTCTGTAGCATTACCTTGAGCGAGACCATACATTAAATGCATGTCGACTAATTCGTTAACGGTTAAACGATTCATTACAGGTAAATAAATTTTAATTTTAACAAACTTTCTTTCTTTGTAATCGAATTCTGGTTGTGAAGCGATTGAACTTTACTGAAATCTCCTTTGTTGTGTCTGAGAAATACATTAACAAATGCTCTCTAATTTCGATGTGCTCACGTTGCTAGTCGAACAATCAATATCTAGCGCCGCTTCGAGTCCGCGTGTTATTGTATCTGCTTTGTTTTGATGTTTTGCTTGTGCCGCGCGGCACAAGCCGCGCGTGTGCACGGTCCGTCGCGCCGTTCCGCCGCGCGGCACAAGCAAAAAATCAAAACAAAGCAGATACAGTAACACGCGGACTCGAAGAGGCGCTAGATATTGATTGTTCGACTAGCAACGTGAGCACATCGAAATTAGAGAGCATTTGTTAATGTATTTCTCAGACACAACAAAGGAGATTTCAGTAAAGTTCAATCGCTTCACAACCAGAATTCGATTACAAAAAAAGAAAGTTTGTTAAAATTAAAATTTATTTACCTGTAATGAATCGTTTAACCGTTAACGAATTAGTCGACATGCATTTAATGTATGGTCTCGCTCAAGGTAATGCTACAGAAGCAAGAAGATTGTATATCAAAAAATTTCCTGGGCGATACGTACCGAACCAACGATCTTTTCAAAATGTTGACAGAATATTGCGAGAAACTGGGCAGTTAACACAGGGTCGAAGAGAGGGTAGGCCTCGAATTAACGCTAACACGGAAGAAAGAATTTTGAACGCATTCCGGGTTGACCCTTCTACTAGTACCAGAAAGGTCTCAGGAGTATTAGGCCTGCCAAAAAGTACAGTATGGAGATCTCTTAACAGAAACTCCATGTATCCCTACCATATACAACGTGTTCAAGGACTGACTGAAAACGATTATGGCCCTCGTCTCAATTTCTGCCAATGGTTCATAACCGAATTAGAACGAATGCCTACTATTAGTGAAATAATTCTGTTTACAGATGAAGCAGCATTCGATAGAGAAGGTATTACGAATTTTCATAATACACATGAATATCCATTCATGTGTATTATGAAAATTCGTAATATGGAAGCAAACCCCCACGCAATTGTTCAAAAAAAAAACACCAACAACAGTTTAGTTGTTTAGTTTGGGGAGGAATCATTAACAATACCCTTGTTGGACCACATTTCTTTGAAAACAGATTAAATGGCGAAATTTACGTTGAATTTCTTAGAAATAGATTAGATGTACTACTTGAAGATGTTCCATTGAACATCCGACGTAATATGTGGTTTATGCATGATGGTGCACCTGCACATTTTAGTTTAATTGCTAGACAAGAATTAAAACGCAAATTCGGACGACAATGGATAGGGCGTGGAGAACCTGTACGCTGGCCTCCTAGGTCACCCGACCTCAATCCGTGCGATTTTTATCTTTGGGGTCATTTAAAATTATTTGTTTATAAACGGCCAGTTAATAACGTCCATGAATTGAGACAAAAAATTACTAATGGATTTGAAAACATTAGGGAAAATCCGGAAGTCCTTCAAAGAGTTCGGGACTCCTTAGAAAGAAGGCTTAGAGCCTGCATTCATGCAGAAGGAGGTCATTTCGAACACCTCATATAATTATCGTATTATCACACTCAAACACACACACACACGGCAGAGGGTTTGGAGTCACTAATAAGTACCACAGGAGTGACGAACTGTGGGGTCCTGATCTCTGCCAAGGGATGCTGAGCGGGCTATACCTCCACGTGGTGCATCCTGGGTAGTGCTAAAGCAGCCCGCAACTTTTATTTGACCTTAATTATGTTTTAAAACTTATAAAAACCACCTCTTGTTTCAATTTTGATAAAAAAATTTGAAAGCAAAGCAATTTCAAATTTCAACATAAAAATGGCGATAACTCGAAAAGAACGCATTTTTAGACCTATAATGTTTATATCAACTTTCTTTCTTGTTTTTGGTCCCCCATTCATCTCCCGAGCGATTTACGTATATAATAATTATGTAATTATTTCGAGAACGAAAGAGCATGTTAAAAATAATTAAATTTGGAAGGGTGTGTGTAATCGAATGATATGAATGTAATGATTTTGTACATAACGTTAAGAGTTTAATAAGGGAGGTGAGGAGAAGGATAATAATTAGTAACTAATTTTCCCTTACACAAATATATTTAGTCATACGGTGTGATTAGTGGAGAATAGTATTATCTTACACCTTATAACAAATAAATGTTACTTTCAACTTTCACAATTAATTAAACAAATTATTGACGGGTCATTTTGATTCTCTTTCTCATCCTCTTTGAAATCGTCTTGTGCCCAAAACGCGCGCGTTTCTGTATTATGTCGTGTTCGAATGTTATATAAAAAAATCAAAAAATTTTGACTATAAATTAAATTATTTTTTACATGCTCCTTTGTTCTGAAAATAATTAAATAATTATTTATAATAAGAAAACAAAAAAAAAAGAAAAGGAAGCACCAGGGAACGAACCCGGGCCAGCGTGTTAGCAGGCAGACGCCCTACCGCGCTGCCACACACCATTTCGAGATTGAACGTTACCGCACGGGTATACATGGAACGCTGAAATCCTTTTTTGTTCATAACTTTGCAACGAATGCTTAGTATCAACTAATATCTTATCTGTATACTCAGAGGTTTTCCCCTTGCAGACTATTAAAGTATCGTGCACATTTGCGCTTTTCGACGTGTACCCTCTTTTTCAGATCGCCGGGCCACGCCGAGAAAGCAATCTGGCAGCCTCGACGCATCAGAGTCAGAGCGAGAAGGAGGGAATGATATTCTCTCTCTCGCTCGCTCGCAAGGCGCGCCGAACTTAGCCGAGCGCGCATCGTCACTGAGACAGAGCATCTCTGTGTGCGTACGCTGCTGACATGTTACCGACATGTCAAGAATCGTGCAGCGCCTCACGCCTGCAAACCAATGAACTATAAGGCGTGGATTGGCGTGGAAAGTGACATGTTGACAAGCCTATTTTGTTGTGCGTGCCATTTCCTTATTATTCGCTCTGTACTTGTGCTCTAACGTTTGACGTATTCGTGAAAGTCGTAAAATTTACCGAAAAGTAAGATTTGCTTGCGGAAGGAACGTTTTCACCTCCTTTCGATAGTCGTAAAACGGCTGTTTTCCCGTATATTTAGGCTTCGTTTTATGGCTGTTTGTTTATTGTCGTAGGAAAAGGATAGTTTTCGGTAAATTTTGGAAGTGTTCTGAAACGATCTAGAGTGGTTTTATTGAAATGTCTTTTTATTTGAAAATGGCACGCACAACAAAATTGGGTGTTTTCCTCGCCTCGATAGTAAGAATTCAATATGGCCGCGGTGACTATCCAGGAGCCTTAAGGATCGCCCTTTATGATACTTATAGTGTCTTTCGAGACAAACTAAACGAGCCCACGATCATTCCTTTACCTGCTTTACTTTTCGAGTTATTAATAATTTTTGAAAAATTTCTATCTCGCCAACGGTCACAGATTAAGGATCGCCCCTTACGTTACTTATACTATCTTTCGAGACGAAGAGAATGACACCACGATCATTCTTCTAGCTCTTGTAGTTTGCGAGATATTCGTGTTCCAAATTTAACAAGGCATTTAAACTTTGTAACTCTAGGCGAAGCCCTCACCCTAGGCGCTCCGAGTCCACGCGCCCATCTCGGGGGAGGGAAGGGCGGAGCCCCCCCCCGACCTCCTAGGCTTAGGGGGTCCAGGGGGCGAAGCCCCGGCGGGGGGGGGGGGGGGGGTTGGGGGCGGAGCCCCCCCCCCCCCCCCCCACTATGATGTAGCTACATTCAAGTTTCTCAACCAAGTATATCGGCACATACTGTATCAACAGACAGAGAAGGCAGCATAGTGACGACCAAGACACAGTGAACAGTAGTCTCTATGTCGCGTTGCACGAATTTACGTGATATTTTATTACCCATTCTTGAAGCATTGACAAACATTGAATGACACACCAGTTGTCACCATGCGAGTACGTGATTTGGAAATATCGAGAAACGCCTCTCGGACTTGGAAGTATAACGAGGTACGAGGATCATGGTCGCTCTAGCTGCGCACAGAGTAGTGTCATCGAGTTGATCGTTTTTCGCAATGTGCCCCCCACCACCAAGTGTATCCTCATCACCAGGTGTATCCCCACCACAGTGTTTCCCCACCACCAGGTGTATCCCCACCACCAGGTGTATCCCCACCACCAGGTGTATCCCCATCACTAGGTGCATCCCCACCACCAGGTGTATCCCCACCACGAGCTGTATCCCCATCACTAGGTGTATTTTTTTTTTTCGCTGGAGAAATCTTTAACTACTGGGATCCCGAGAGCAAGAGCTCCTGGTTTACCCAGTAGCCCCTTTCGGGGAAGACCCCCTCGCCTCCGGGGAGAGGACAAGGGGAGTGTGGGATTGTATGACATGCACATCGCTTACGATTCTGCATGTATACCCTACCCAGCGGATGTCCTGCGCAGCATTAGCAGAAGGACACTCGGGAACTAATTATTATGACCTCCGAGCGCCCCCCATGCCATGCCCTGATAGGGCGTTCAGTCCCCGAGGGAAAAAGTACGGGCCCTCCCCCCTTTTCTCTCATAGAGAAACCCAGTTAATACCATTAACGCAGCGAGGTGTGGACACCACCACCCCGCCGCCCTTCCCGGTGGTTTTGGGAGGCTGGATCGACACCCGGGAACCCCGCCCGGGAGCCGACCCCCCAGGCCATATCCCCTTCCGTAGTGAAAGGAGACATGCACAAAGCTCGAGCGCACGCAAGAGAAACGTGCACATGTCACGGGTAAGACCCCCGACACTCCAGTCGCGCACGAGCATATAGAAGGAGGAAAACCCGAGAGGGGTTCCCCCCTCATGCCCGTGCTATCCCGCATCCAGAACCTGGTCTCTGGCGGGATCGGGTCCCCGTCCACGGCGCACGCGAGGAGGCAGCCCCCGCGGGCGCCGGAAGACGGTTTCATTATTGTCCGCCGCAGGTCTGTCCCCACGGCGGACTCTTTCCGCTTCCTCCTTCCGCGCCATCACCTGGCCGCAAAAGGAGGAGAATACTCTCCACTTATCGTCGCTCCCGACCACGGCTGCCACGACGGCCGGGAGGGACAGGTCCTGCCCTATCGCATCGCAGAGGACTCGGCTCATATCGGCCCACGCTGGGCAGTACTCCAGCGTGTGCTGCGCCGAGTCCACCCTCTCCTCGCAATGGTGACACTGCGTGGTCCACTCTTTATTTATACGGCACAGGTACTCACCGAAGCAACCATGCCCGGTGAGCACCTGCGCCATGTGAAATGGCACCCCGCGCCCCCTCCTGTCTACCCACTCCTGTAGACAAGGTTGGACGGCATCGACGACTCTCCTACCAGCAAGCGCTGGGTTGCTGAGGTAATTCCTCCAGTCAGCGATGAGAGCCGCCCTTTCCTGGAGCTTTATCGCCCGACGGACCCTGTCCGTCAGGGTTCCCCCCTCTCGGGCCACCTTTGTATGTACGCCTGTACACCTCGGCGTACCGCACGGCCAGTAACTCCATTGGGGGCAACCACTAGGTGTATCCCCATCACTAGGTGTATCCCCACCACCAGGTGTATCCCCATCACTAGGTGTATCCTCACCACCAGGTGTATCCCCACCACAGTGTATCCCCATCACTAGGTGTATCCCCACCACCAGGTGTATCCCCACCACCACCACTAGGTTATACAATAAGGAGCGCATCCCGGGAGAGGGGTCATTCGCTCGGCGAACTCGTTGGAATCAACTCCTGCGAAATATCCAGCGAAAATCGTGTGCATCGACGAGACAAGTTTCGACATTTACAGTCCATTAACTCCCCCAGTAGGTTCGGTAAGTTTATACTTATCATTCTTTTATTTCAGTCAACATGGTTAACGAGGACCGTCCACCGACGCCAATGAGCGAGGCGACGACGAGGAGTCCGACCTCCTCCCTGCTCGCCGAGATGGACGAATTTTTCCGAGACACGACGAGCGAGGAAGAACTCGTCCAGGAGGAGGAGGAGGAGTTTCAAGGGCCTTCCCCGTCGTGTTCGTCGCTGTCGTCTCCCACCGACGACGACGACAACAACGACAAGGACGAGAAGGAGGAGGAGGAGGAGGAGGAGGAGGAGGAGGACAAGTCGGAGGATTATGAACCTCCGAAAAAACGCCGAAGGTAAGTTACAAAACATGTCTCCGAATGCTTAATGTATGTCACAAACATATTGTATCAATTTTGTTATTTATTTCGCGTGTAAATATAACAATTGCCTTTTAATCTTACAGACTGCAGTAGAGACCTCAGCAAGTCCCCCCGGGTAACGGCGTAGATTTAGTATGTTTATTAGAAAGAAAATATTTACAATAAATACATATATGTCACATAATTGTGTCGTTGATTAACTCGTTCCTCAACCCCCTTTTTTCCATCCCTTTCCTTCCTCCCCGCCGATCGGTGTGGCCGCCACCTTGTCGCGGTGGCGGGGCTTAGGTGCGCGTTCTTCGGAACGCGCACAACTAAGAGCTGCCACAAATATTTTCAAGTGTGTCGCTTTCGCCGTCGGTACCTCCGACTTTGCTGGACTTTGCCTAAGTCCGCGAGAGGCGTGTTGCTTTCGCGCCGTCGCGGTACCTCCGGGGCGGGACTCGAGCGAAATTATTCCAAGTCCCAGCGGCGTGTTGCTTTTGCCGCATACGACTAAGTCCGCGAGCGGCGTGTTGCTTTCGCCGTCGCGTGACTAGAGCGAAATTATTCCAAGTCCCAGCGGCGTGTTGCTTTCGCCGCATACGACTAAGTCCGCCAGCGGCGTGTTGCTTTCGCCGTCTAGCAGGTGTACGCAATCCCAGGCGTACGTAATCCCATAAAACTTGGAAATATTTGTGGCCGTTCTTAGTTGTGCGCACTCCGCGAGGAACGCGAACCTAAGCCCCGCCACCGCGACAAGGTGGCGGCCACACCGATCGGCGGGGAAGAAGGGAAGGGATAGAAAAAAGGGGGTTGAGGAACGAGTTAATCAACGACACAATTATGTGACATATATGTATTTATTGTAAATTTTTTTGTTTCTAATAAACATACTAAATCTACGCCGTTACCCCGGGGGACTTGCTCAGGTCTCTACTGCAGTCTATAAGATTAAAAGGCAGTTGTTATATTTACACGCGAAATAAATAACAAAATTGATACAATATGTTTGTGATACATTAAGCATTCGGAGACACGTTTTGTCACTTACCTTCGGCGTTTTTTCGGAGGTTCATAATCCTCCGACTTGTCCTCTTCCTCCTTCTCCTCTTCCTCCTCGTCCTCCTTGTTGTCGTCGTCGTCGTCGTCAGGAGACGACAGCGACGAACACGACGGGGAAGGCCCTTGAGGCTCCTCCTCCTCCTCCTGCTGCTCTTCCTCGCTCGTAGTGTCTTGGAAGAACTCGTCCATCTCGGCGAGCAAGGAGGAAGTCGGACTCCTCGTCGTCGCCTCGCTCATTGGCGTCGGCGGACGGTCCTCGTTAACCATGTTGACTTCGCTTTGCGCGTTCATGCAAGCAGACAAAGAACCACAGTTGAATGTATCTATTTAATATAAAATGTATGTTCAACATAAACGGGTTCGCTCGCAAAATATTTCTTATTGTACTATTAATATTATATCTTATTGTACTATTCGGTCATATATGTATCGGACATTTCACCGGTCGAAATATTTGCATTAAAATAATGTGCACTGAGTGCGCATGTGTCATATTGCATCGAATTTTGTATAAAGATCATGTTCTCATTCTTCCATAATGTTTCGGCGTAATGCCGCCCCTAGCCCTGCAGGCTAGAAAAATTTTGCGTCGAGTTGACGTTCAATAAGCGCGACGTATCGCGTCCGACACACATTATGTGCGCGCCACATATGAGCCATTCGGTCTTTCGACACCGACTCGTGGCAATGCTGTGTTCGTTAATCATCCGGTGTCGCTCGGCTCGCCGAGCACACTACACCTCTTATAATACCCAACCGACCGGACGAGCGGTCGGCGACGCACGGTCTTACGCACGGCCGCTTATGGGCGACGGCTGCGTTTTACCGAGACCGTCGGGACTTTGAAATTTTCTAAGTCCGTCGCTCGGCGAAATTATTCAAAGTCCCAGCGGCGTGTTGCTTTCGCCGCATACGACTAAGTCCGCCAGCGGCGTGTTGCTTTCGCCGTCTAGCAGGCGTACGCAATCCCAGGCGTACGTAATCCCATAAAACTTGGAAATATTTGTGGCCGTTCTTAGTTGCGCGCACTCCGCGATTGGAACGCGCACCTAAGCCCCGCCACCGCGACAAGGTGACGGCCACCGATCGGCGGGGAGGAGAGGAGAAGATAGATATAGATGGAAACACAACAGGATAGAAATAAAATTAGAAAGGAAAAAAGAAAGAAATATGTAGACAAAAATTAAGATTGTATGTACTCGTATATTTCACTAGTATATGTATATTTCACTAGCCCACTGGAATCTGCAATACCGCGATTGCTTCGCCGCAGATTCTTAATCTTGGTGCTCCTCCGGGTCGTCCTCGTCCGGATGCGGAGGGTCCACCGCCATCACGGCAGCACCCTGTGGGTCGTCTTCCACGTTCGCATCGAAAAAAAATCATCTTCCATAAACATTCTGTCGAAATTTGAGCGGTAATATTTTATTCGCGCTAGTTGACCGAACCGCGTTACCACGAACGGGATTGGGATTGTAATGGGTATAATTACCGAGGGATTTGATATTAAAGAACTGATACATATATTTCGTTATTTCATATACACTGCCGAAAACACGTCGTTATAGTTAGACTGCCGTCGCGAGAGTGAGCGTGTCGCGGGTCTCCGAGAACGTGTTTACACGTATGTACACGCGTTTATCACGAGTATTATTCTCTTACTTTTTTTGTCCCGTCTTACTTTCAAATGTCACTAGGCACATATTGTTCAAATGATATTCAACACTCCTCCTTGACATTTGATTCCGCCCCATGACGCTCGTCGACCATCATCCTTGGATGTGCTGTCTCAATCCTATCTTCTCCCTCAAGGTTGCCAATCTGATTCTTCCAAGCGGCTTTGTGAGTATGTCCGCTAGCATCGTTTCGGTGGGACAGTATTCGAAATTGACTTGCCCCTTTTCTGTTAAATCACGTGCGAATTGAAACCTGGTATCCATGTGTTTGGTCCTATTGCTCATTGCCTTCGGATTATTGAGTAGTGCGAGACAGTTGTCCTCTAAAACCGTCGTTAGTAACGTCTTCGTCAAAATCCTTTAGTATCTGATGGATCCAGAGCAGTTCCTTGCAAGTTTCTACTAGGGCAACGTATTCCGCCTCAGTCGTAGACAGTGCGATGCATGTCTGTTTTCTACAGCCCCATGCGATTGTTGCTCCGTGTAGTTGTATTAGGAAACCGCTGATAGATTTTCGATCACTTCGGTCCTGTGCCCAATCCGCATCTGAATAGGCAATAAGTCCAGTATTCCTCTTAGGACCGATATTTCCTAATTTGAGCTGGAACTGTTTCGTTCCTTTTAAATATTTCAAGATTCGTTTCGTTTCCGTCCAATCAGCAATTGTAGGATCAGTCGTGTGTTGACTCAAAATGCACACTGGTGCAAGAATATCGGGTCTTGTGTTGACTCCTATGTACAGAAGTTCTCCGATGCGTTCTTGATAATTCTTATTCGACTCCATCATGTCTGCTTGGCATCTGTTCTTAATGCTTCCTGGATCCATGGGTATGTGTGAGGTTTTTGCGTCTCTCATTCCGTTGCGGTTGATGATTTTATCTATGTAGGCTTCCTGGTCAAGGTGAAAAATGCCTTGTCTATCCTTTTGCACCCGAAAGCCAAGAAAGCTCCTCGGTTCTCCAAGTCCCACGATGTCAAACGTCCTTTTTAGTGCCTCCTCCGTCTCGTCGATGATCTTCCGGGTAGTGCTTGCAATTAAGAAGTCGTCAACGTAGACAATCAGATAAGTTGTTGTTGTTTGTGTAACCCTTTTAAACAGGCATTTGTCGGATTTGCTTTGTTGATATCCGTGGTTGCTCAAAACGCTGTTGAGCTTGTCGTACCATGTTTTCGCGGCCTGCTTTAGACCGTACAAACTTTTTCATAGTCTGCATACTTTATCTTCTCCTCCTTGCTTTGTAAATCCCTCCGGTTGGACCATGTATACAGTTTCCTTCAGGTCGCCGTTGAGAAACGCAGTTTTGGCATCAAACTGCTTAACGATGAGTCCTCTTTTTCCTGCCAATATGAAGAAGATGCGTACTGTCGTCTGTCTAACCACCGGGGCGAAAACTTCGTCATAGTCCTTGCCGTATTTCTGCGAGAAACCTTGAGCCAATAAGCGGGCCTTGTATCTGCAAATATTTCCGTCACTATTAATTTTAATCTTAAAGACCCACTTACTTCCAACAGGTTTACGTCCCTCCGGCAGGTCCACCAGATCCCAGGTATGGTTTCTCATTAAGGCTTGTATCTCCTCCTTCATGGCTGAACTCCATTTTTCCTTATCAGGGCCCGATAGTGCCCTGCCACAGTCCTAGGCTCCATGATAGTGGTGACCATATTAGCGCGATCGAGGGCTGTGAACCTGTCTGGCGGCATACCCTTGTTTCTTCGCGATGATCTTCTCAGTTCCTCATTTTCTCCATCTCGCTCTTCATCTCCGTCTGCATCTTCGAAACTTTCTTCGTTACTGGTGACTACAATTGTCTTGTCAATTCGTGATGCATTTTTCTCCTCCTCCTTCTCCAACGAAGTCGTCTTCTCGGAATTTTTCTCGATCGAGCCTTCTTCATTAGGTTCATCGAGACTCGTTTCTACATCCGGCGTTCATCCAAAATCTTCTTCTCCGACGAAGGTCACGTCCCTGCTGATTATGATTTTCCCTGTCTGCTTATCCAGAAGTCGATATGCTTTCGAGCCGTCTGCATATCCGACGAAAATTAATTTCTGCGCCTTTGGATTTAGTTTTCCGCGAGACATCTTGGGAACATGCACGTATGCGGTACAGCCAAACACATGTAAGTGTTGCATGTCCGGCAGCCTTCCTTCCCACAGCTCAAAGGGTGTCTTCTCTGTTGCTCTCATCGGTAATCGATTTTGCAAGTAATTAGCCGTATTTATTGCTTCTCCCCAGTACTTTTCAGCAAGATCTGCATCATACAGCAAACACCTTACCATTTCAACGAGATAGCGATTTTTCCGTTCGGCTACTCCATTTTGTTGAGGAGAATATGGTGCAGTCAATTGTACTTGCGTGCCATATTTCCTCAGGTATTTGCGCAGATCCTCTGTAATAAACTCTCGACCTCGATCGGAACGTATTGCCTTAGGTCTTCGCTGAAACTTCGTAAATACCGCTTCAAAATACTCCGTCACGGCTTGCGCTGTGTCTGATTTTGCCTTTAACAGACTTACACACGTGTAACGGCTATAGTCGTCAATAATAGTAAGTATATATTTCTTACCACCTGGTGTGGCCGTCCTCATAGGGCCGCAGAGGTCAGTGTGTAGCAGTTCCAGAGTTTCATTCGTTTTTGTCAGCAAGACCTTGGGGAATGGCTTTCTCGCCATCTTTCCTTTAATACAGCATTCGCAAGCGCATCTGATTCCACAGTCCTTTATTTTAATTCCCGTTGCCAGTTTCTTATCCACCAGCTGCTTCACCGCCACAGGATCCCGATGCCCGAGTTTCTTGTGCCACGTATGTTGGCACTCCATTGTGTGGGCAGATTTCGCTGCAAGTGCACTTTCTACGAGATGCAAATAATATAACCCACCTCGCAAACTCCCGGTTGCTACTAATTTTCCTTCGCAAGTAATGCTGCAGTTTGACCCGCTAAATATCACCTTAAAGTTATTGCGAGTCATCCGTCGAACTGACAGCAAACTCCCTTTCAGCGTCGGCACGTACAGGACATCCGTCAATGTCACCGGTGTACGCTGTCCTTCTTGTCCCACGCATCGTAACACCACGGTTCCGATTCCTTCGGTTCGCGCTATTCTACCGTCCGCAAGCATAACACTACCTTTCACGGCACTGAATTTCGTAAACACATCTCTATTCATCGACATATGTTTCGACGCATCAGAGTCAATTGTCCATTCAGTGTCCGTTTCCTTCGACTTGCTCACTCCAACCATGAAGCATATATGCACCGAACCTTCCGTGTCCTCACTCTCGACGTCAACAACGTTTCCGGCACTTTCCTTTTTATTTTTACGTTTAAAACGGGGACAATTTCTCTTAATATGCCCCGACTTTCGACAGAAATAACAGGTTACACCGCTACTGCTCGACACTTTCAAAGCACTCTCCTTATTATCTTCTGTAGTCTTGTTTATTTTTCGACGTTTATACTCATCGATTAGCTTTCCCTTTACAAGCGTCAAGGTCAGCTGATCATCGGGACGGCTCTCGAGGGCCGTCACGAGAGTGCCATATGAATCCGGCAGGCTCCCGAGAAGAATCGCAATTTGTAGGCTTTCGACGAGTTTTTCACCTAAAGCCGCCAATTTGTCGATGAGCAGCAGCGTCCCGTTGATATGCTCCTCCATATCTCCGTCTTCATCCAGCTTTCGATTAACGATGCTTTTCAGAAGGAATACCTTGCTAGAAAGTGTCGATTTCTCGTGGTATGCCTTTAAAGCGTTCCATGCTTGCTTTGCAGTCTTCGCCTCCCTCACGTGCTGTAACTGACTGTCCTCCACTAGTAGACAAATTGTCGCGCGCGCCCGATTGTCTCTCTTTGTCCACGCCGGAGTAATTTGCTCCGGTTGCGACTCACTCACTACATCCCACAGATCTTCCTTTATTAGCAGGAGTTCAACTTTATATTTCCACAATTGATAATTTTCATTATCAAGTTTCGCAATGGAAATGCGTGTTGTTTCCGCCATTGTCTATCACACTCGACCACGTTATCACCGACCACGCTTTTACTGACTACGTTTCGAATCTGGGCCCATAACCTGTCGAAATTTGAGCGGTAATATTTTATTCGCGCTAGTTGACCGAACCGCGTTACCATGAACGGGATTGGGATTGTAATGGGTATAATTACCGAGGGATTTGATTTTAAAGAGCTGATACATATATTTCGTTATTTCATATACACTGCCGAAAACACGTCGTTATAGTTAGACTGCCGTCGCGAGAGTGAGCGTGTCGCGGGTCTCCGAGAACGTGTTTACACGTATGTACACGCGTTTATCACGATTATTATTCTCTTACTTGTTTTGTCCCGTCTTACTTTCAAATGTCACTAGGCACATATTGTTCAAATGATATTCAACACAATCTATTCACGTCGTACCGGACGCGACCACGACGACCACCACCACCATCACCACTACCGCCGGCGCCGCTGTAGTCATCACTACTACGCATAAAGTAATAAAGATTAATTTGTCGTACAATTTCTTTCAACTTTAAATTGTACACACAACTCAACATCCAAACCTTGGTTCCTCCCCGCCGAACCCAAGAAGATCCCGACGTGGGATTCGTGTATCATCAGGGTCGGTGTAGTAGCAATTCCACCCCTCACACCCAAAGAAATTGTGGCACATTTTAGGGTCGCACGCTACGCGCTGCATCGGTCTCGGTGTGTAGCGGTATATAATTGGCAAATGCCGGTCGTAGTGCTTGGCTAAGTGGGCGGCAGCGGCAGCACCTGCCGCTCCGCCACCCGCCGTCACTATCTTGGTCTGCACTTGCGACAGCAAGTGGTTCCAATAGTGGAGACGCACCCACTCCAATTCCTCAGTCCAATACGGCTTTCTCTTCTTCTTCTCGTCGTTGTCGCTGCTCGACGACGTATCGCTACTGTTGAAAGACAGCTCGTCCTTGCTGCTCATCGTTGCCAATTATTGTTCTAAAACAGGCAAAACAAGACAACCGTCATGAGCCTGAGTGATGTGAAAAAGGGACAAAATTAAAAAGCGACACGCCTCTGAGGACTTGGCCTTGGAGACACTAAGTCGCGTCAGAAACGTGTCGCTTTGCGAGTTTATGCAAGCAGACAAAGAACCACAGTTGAATGTATCTATTTAATATAAAATGTATGTTCAACATAAACGGGTTCGCTCGCAAAATATTTCTTATTGTACTATTAATATTATATCTTATTGTACTATTCGGTCATATATGTATCGGACATTTCATCGGTCGAAATATTTGCATTAAAATAATGTGCACTGAGTGCGCATGTGTCATATTGCATCGAATTTTCTATAAAGATCATGTTCTCATTTTTCCATAGTGTTTCGGCGGAATGCCGCCCCTAGACCTGCAGGCTAGAAAAATTTTGCGTCAAGTTGACGTTCAGTAAGCGCGACGTATTGCGTCCAACACACATTATGTACGCGTGCCACATATGAGCAATTCGGTCTTTCGACACCGACTCGTGGCAATGCTGTGTTCGTTAATCATCCGGTGTCGCTCGGCTCGCCGAACAAGTGTGTCCGAAGAAGGTGCAGTGGCACCTCTTATAATACCCAACCGATCGGACGAGCGGTCGGCGACGCACGGTCTTACGCACGGCCGCTTATGGGCAACGGCTGCGTTTTACCGAGACCATAGGGACTTTGTAAGTTTCTCAGTTCACGCGCGGCGTGTTGCTTTCGGACTGCAGCGAAAATATTCTAAGTCCCAGCGGCGTGTTGCTTTCGCCGCATATCACTAAGTCCGACAGCGGCGTGTTGCTTTCGCCGCATATCACTAAGTCCGACAGCGGCGTGTTACTTTCGCCGAATACCACACTAAGTCCGCCAGCGGCGTGGTGCTTTCGCCGCATACCAAACTAAGTCCGCCAGCGGCGTGTTGCTTTCGCCGTCTAGCAAACAAACACAACAGCGCTAAAGCGCCTAAGGAGATAGTGAAAAGGAGTTGGTAAATGGTCGGTGTGACAGACATTCGCTTAGAAAATAAAGTACTACATAATTGCGATATTGAATAGATGTTTACATATATATGTGTGACGTGACAAAATTGAAAAAACCACACAATTACAAATAAAAGGTTAAATATTAGATATAGAAATAAACACTTGTAATATATATTTTTAGAAACAAACAGCACACTTTACAAGCCGAAAGAAACATGCAAGATGAGATACTTTCCCTGGAGCCCTTTTCTAGTCTAGTTCTACTATGGGAATTCTTTCCACTTGTGGTCCTACCCTGACGATTTGTACGGGTGAAATCACACGATACGGGAATCAGCGTGCGGGACAGAGGATGCGTGATTCGAACAGCCAATCAGTGCTGTTCCGCATTTTTCTGTACCTTTCCCGTATGCGTTTGCGTTACTACTTGTGACTAGCGCGCTTTGTTCGCGAAATGACTTTACGTGAATCGGATCCCTAATCCCCGTCGAGAGTCTTCTTCCAATCAATCGCGGCTCCTCGCGAAGAAATTGCGCGTTTGCGGAAAGCGAATACTTGTTTAACCTACAAAGTTTAAAAAAAACATTGTGGAGATGGACGGCGTGGAGGTTATTAGGGAAGATTCAATACGTCGTAATGTAAGTATAAAAAAAAGTTTAATTTCTTAGTGTTGAAATAAACAATAAGAAATATAAATTACTTTTTTCAGTATTACCAGTGCAAATCTTGCAACTTTTTGTTGCCAAAAGAAAGTTCCAAATTAACGGAACACTCATGCTTTGCCGACATTTATTTTGCAAAAGAAAATATTTATGTGGACGACGCAAATGTTATATTTAAAGGTTTGCTTACATTCTTAACAACACTTATCATTTCCTATATTATAATTCTTCATATAATTTATATAAAAAATGCATAATAAATAATTATCATTGTATCAATACAGCTTCAGTACAAGTAGAAAGTAATAAAGAAGATGGTACAACAGAAAAAACATCTGTTAAACATAAAAATAAAGAGGATAAACTGTGGGGTTTATACGATGAGATACTCATCGAAGGTGTACGAACCAGGCCATGTTTATGGAATCATATAATCCCTCTTAAGGAAAGAGGTCCCTTATCTGTGAAAGAAGCGTGGTTGGAAATAAGCAAGGAACTGAAAAGTAAATATTTTATGTGACCATAATTTTTATATCACAATTTTTTTAAATAAGACTTTTGTTATTAAATTTTTTATAATATGAGTTATTTTTATGAGACTCTTCGAGAGTGTAAATTCTTGTACATATACTATTTAAATGAGTATGTGTTGTATCGATGAACCAAAAGCCTATGATATTAAATTGACATTTCAATGAGCTTCTATAAAAAATTCTTTCAAAATATTTACTCATTAGTCTATTGTAGATAAGTTTGATGTAAATAGTATTAAAAAGCGCTGGAGAAATCTCCGTGATTGCTATATGAAAGCAAGAAAGAAAGTGACTGCATACACACCAAGTGGTTCAGCAGCATCAACTTCAGATAAAAAGAAAGATGGTTTTCGCTTTTTTTGACCAAATGCAATTTTTAAATAATTCCATAATTTCAAGGCCGTAAGAATATAGTATTCCATCAATAATAATGCACATTTTATACAACTTTTAAGATAATTATGTCTTTAAAAACTTTACAGTTCTGTAAGTAATGTTTCAAAAGAACCTGAACTGGTGAATGATGCCCTAGACACCGACGATGACTCCACAATGCAAGAACATGATGAGAACAGTATTGCAGATAGGCAAATGATCGAAGAGGATAATACAAATGACAGTACTTCTGGAGTAGGAAAAAGTGTGTCTCGTACAAGTAGTATTTCTTCGCATCATGAAAAACGTAAATTTGTTATGCCCTAAATAACGCAAACAATTTATTAACAAATTAAATAATAATAATCCATGGAATAAATGATAATAGAATGAATAAAAATAGATTTATATGGTCATAAATACAACTGTATTGATTTCGACATTTGAATTGTATATTATTATGCATATTATATTGTAAATAAATGTAAATAATTATTTGTTTTAGGGCGAAGAACACAATCAGGTGATGCAGAATTCAAAAAAGATTTGATGAAAATTTTAAGTGAAAACGCACCTGCTGATTGTATTGAAGGGTTTCTGATCCAGTTAGGAGATATTTTAAGAAGATTACCCTACAAGGATTGTAGATTATTACAAATGAAAATTATGAATAATGCGTTAGAAGCTGAAGAAAAAGCAGGTTTCTTAAATGATTAGTTCGCTTTAATATGTAATCTGTTTATGCTTTTTATATTTATATTTGTAATAATTATTAAGTACAATACAATAGAAATAGTGTGTATAAAAAATCAATTTAACTGCGTTAATTTTATAATACTTTAATAATTTTATAATACAATAAAAAGCTTTATTACAATACAAAAAAAAATAAATAAAAGCTAAAAGTCGTTATTTTCAGCTTTCTCCCATTGCCATTCTACTGCACCTTCATTGAAAAAATAATCAGCAAATCTTTCCCTGTAAATCGTTGGCAAATTACGTGAAGTTAGACCTTGGTTAATTTTTTTTGGCAAAGTTGTTAAGCATGATGTTTGCTGCTTGTCATAATCATTGTAACACAAATATTGTCTTTCTTGAGGACGCTTTTTCATTTCGTTAGTAATAACGAAATTATGTAAACATATTGTAGCTAATATAATCTTCTTTGCTCTGGAAATGGAGGTATTTATAGGCCTACGAAAGATTCTCCATCTTGCTACCTATTGGATGGTATTCTCTGGAACGTTATAAGATACGGCGAGGTGGGCAGCAAATAAACTGTTCGAGTTCTATAATACTCTAGATACTTTATTTTATATATATATATATATCACACTCTCGGACGACCGATCACGTCAGCGAACGAAACACGTCTGAGTCCGACAACGACCGCTCGTCTGCGTGGCGCCCCGAGGCGCACGCCACGCGGGAGCTGCCCTCTCTAGAGGCGGGAGCACATCGCTCGTTCAAAGCCCAGCTCCTCATACTCCCTCCCTTTGTGCGAGCGATCCGTGTTCCTCATCTAGTTCTCTTCTTTATCTGAAACATATCAAAACTCAGTTATCGAGTAAAATTGATCTCTAATTTTGTTCAAACTCTACATTCATTATCTTATCTCTTAGATATGCAAATGCTTCTAAAGGCAAAGGTTTTGTCATAATGTCTGCCAAGTTTTCTTTGGTCTCAATCCATTCGACTTCCACCTTCCCTTGATCAACACACTGCTTGATAAAGTCTCCATGAGTGTCAGCCATATGTTTTCTGTTTCCAGTTTCTTCTCTCTCTTCTAAGTTTTTCTTTATTTTTTCTAAGTTGTCATCAAACATTTTAAGTTTGTGACTTCCATCTTTCTTAGTGCAGTTTCCTGCTGCTCTGTTATCACACCAGATTGTTGCAGGCAAGAACGTTCTTCCAACAACATATCTGAGCGACTTGTCTAATGAGATTACTTCTTGACAGGCCTCACTCATTGCTAGATATTCTGCTTGACAGGTAGAAAGTGTGACATAAGTCTGTTTATGACTTCTCCATGCTATCACATCTCCAAATAATTTGATTATATATCCTCCAGTGGATGTAGAATCAATGCAATCTCTGAAACTAGCGTCTGTCAGCGACTCTAACTCATCTATTTTACCTCTAAATATTAATCCTCTATTCGCAGTTCCTCTAAGATATCTGAAGACTCTTTTTACATCTTGCCAGTCTTCTTCTGTGGGCTCTAATTGTCTTCTTGCTAAATAGTTCACTGCAAAAGCTATATCAGGTCGTGTAGCATTCGCTAGATACATTAGGCTTCCTATAGGTTCTCTATAAGGTACTCTTTTAATTTCTTCTCTAATACTCGTTTTTTCTAATTTACTCTTTCTGTTTTTATTGCTCACTTTTCTGGTGACCATAGGAGTGTTCTGAGGCTTGCATTCATTCATATGAAACTTTTCTAATACGCTCTCAGTATATCGCGTCTGATGAATATACATATAACTTTCTTCTTTGTTTCGCTTTATTGTTATTCCCAGAAAGCTCTTTGGTTCCCCAAGATCCTTCGTCTCAAATGTTTCACTCAACTTCTTTTTGATTTCTTCTAATTTCTTCTGATCATTACTTGCAACCAACATATCATCTACGTAAAGCAATACAATCACTATTTTTTCTTTCCTCCACGTGAACAGGCATGGCTCATGTAGGTCGTTCTCTAATCCAAGTTTCTTGGCCTCTTCTGAAAATCTCTTATTCCATCTTTTCGGACTTATCTTCAATCCGTATAAAGCTCTATTTAATTTACACACCTTAGTCTTCTTGGTGTTTTCATCCACTTCTACTCCCTCTGGAATTTCCATATATATTTCATCTTTTTCTTCCAGAACTCCATTTAAAAATGCTGTCTTAACATCTAGCTGACTAGCGTATAGTTTATACTTATTTATTATTGCCAATATAGATCTAACCAGTGACAGTCTTGAAACCGGTGCATATGTCTCTTTTAGATCATACACATTCTTGTCTTTACATCCCCTTGTCACCAGTCTCGCTTTATATCTGGTTGATCCATCTGCTTCTAATTTTCTTTTAAATACCCATCTTGAATCTATGATGTTAGGTCGTCTACCATCTAACGTCTCTGTCGGTCTATCAACAAGCGTCCATACGTGATTGATTTGCATAGACTCAAGTTCTTCTATCACAGCATTTTTCCAGTTTTCTCTTTTGCTGCTTGTCATCGCCTCTTCATATGTCGAGGGCTCTCTATGTAATGATGCCAGAAGACATCGACTCAATTCATCTTCATTCTCTATATTCTGTTGAATTTTTTTCACAGTAGTATACTTAGCAAAGCTAATATCTTCTATTACTCTCCGCACGTTAGTGTCTCCATTGTCTTCTAGTTTTCTTTTGGTTTTACTTCTAGTCATTGGGGTTTCAATCTCCTTTTGTTCGACCTTCTGTTTCTGTTCGTCTAGTTGTGTTGTTTGTTTTCTCGGTCTACCTCTTTTCCTTTTCTCAGGAATCTCTAGTTTTTGTTCTCCCTTTTCCTCATCTTCTACGAATTCTTTCATCCAGTTTTTATTTGAGTCTTTTTCTTCTTCTATTTGACTGTTTTGATATATATTTTTATATGTCACCTTTTCATTAAAACGAATGTGTCGGGATTCTATAAATTTTCTTGTGCTTGGATGCCAGAGTATATATCCAGTGTTGGTGTATCCCACCAACACACCTCTAATAGCTCTCTTATCAAATTTCAACTTAGGCTTTGGTACTCTTGCATATCCAATGCATCCGAATCTCTTTATTTGCTCAAAGTGACAACTCGTTTCTGGTGAGAACTTCTTCAACGGGATCTCGTATTCTATAGTTTTGTGTGGAGATCTGTTGTACGCATGCACAGCAGCGTCAACTGCTAACTCCCACATACTCTTTGGTAATCCCGAGTCGAACATATATGTTCTTACTTTCTCTTGCAACGTTCTGTTGAACCTTTCTGCAACTCCATTATGTTCCGGAGTGTACGGTGGTGCAAATATGGCTTCTATCTTTTCTCTTTTCAATACCTCTTTAAAAGCACCTCCCGTGAATTCCTTGCCTTGGTCTGACTTTACGTAGCATAGTTTTTCCTCTTTTCCTAGTAGATTTCTGGCGGATATTAGATATTTCTCTAGAGCCTCTCCCGATTCATCTTTTGCCTTCAGAGTAGACTTTCGCCAATCTAGAATAGTCGTCTATAAAAGTGATTATAAACCTCTTTTGTCCTGGATAGGATGTAGGTTTTATTGGACCCATGATGTCCGTATGTATTACCTGTAGTGGTTTCTGTGTTCTATTTCTGTTCTCTTTAAACGGCAGTTTTGCCATCTTTGCCATTATACATACTTCACACTCTAGTATGGAGTTATCAAACTTAACTGTCTCTAATCTCTTTTCTACTTTTTGTAGCTGTCTTAGATAGTTTAACGACGCATGACCTAATCTAACATGCCATAACATCGCCTCATTTATTTTCTCTAATTTCTTTACTTTTTCAATTACTGAGCTTTCACACATTTCTTCTATATTCTCTATTGTCTGTATATCCTCTAACTTAATGACTTGCTCGAGTTCAGCATTGTTATGTTCTATATTTTCGTTCACATTTGTGAGCTCTCCTTCATTCTCCCTCCCAATCGCAGAACCAACATTATCCCTCTCATCTAATTCTCCCTCCGAAATGGATAATTCACTGCTCTGAATGTTTGTTTGCGATTGTTCAGGAAGCTCACTATGTGGAACAATTTTTGCTCTACATCTGTACACAGCACATTCTACATTATCATTTTCCTCTATATTATTATTTTTGACCTCAAATTGTATAGTCCAATTTGGTTTCTCATAGATTCCTTCAAAAACTATTTTATTTGTCAGTTTATTGTAAACTTTAAATACTTTATCATCTAAATAAATACTGAACCCTGCATCAGCCAACTTTCTTAGAGATAATAGATTTTCGGATACTTCCTTTGTTGCAATTACATTTGTTAATTTAATGACTCTCTTTTCATTTTCATTCGTTATTAACAAAAGATCTCCTTTACCATCTATTGAAATGTCTGCAAGCTCATTTTTATTCGCGCATTTAATAACTCTATCTCTACATTTTTCAAAATTTGACAGAATAATATTCTTATTTACAATATGATCCGTAGCACCCGAATCTGCAATAAAATTTACTAATTCCTTTGAACTATCTCTATCTTCTATTAATTTAACCATACATAATTTACCTTCTTTTGGTTTTCCTTCAATTGCTGTTTTCGATGGTACAGTTTTCTTGGCTGGTTGTATTTTGGTTACTTTCCCTTTGTTATCTACTCTTTTTGTTCCTTTTTGCACAAATCTACCCTTTTTCTTTATATTTTTATTAACGGTTTTATTTAAATACCTTTTTCCTCTAAATCTGTTCGCCTGGACCCCGGCATTAGGACAGCTGTCACCCTTGTGCTCTCTAATTTCCTGGCAGTAGTAGCAAAACCATGCCTCTGTTCCTGCTAGTGGACAGTCCTTCGCCATATGGCCCAATTTATTACATCTGTAGCACTTTACTTGCTTGTTCTCTTCTGCGGTGGCCCTCTGTACTCTAATTTCTGGTTTCTCTAATTTCTCTCTAACTTCACTCTTAGTCTCTGCCTCTAGCTGCATCATGAAAGATTTTATTTCATCTATGTTCATTTCTTTAAGATTAGTTTGTCTTCTAATTAAATCTACATTTCTCAGCTCCGGCACATTAATTGACACAGCCTGATAAAATGCAGATCTAATTTCTTGTTCTGTGAGAGGTACCGCATCTTCACATGATTCATATTCTCTAATTATTGAATCAAAGCGTTCGCAAAAATCATTTACTTTTTCGTCTTTTCTCATTTTAATTTGATAAAGTCTAGCTCGTACCGATGCATGAGTAACGTTTATTTCACTCTTTTTATAACCTCTTAATTTCTTTAAAATTTCTTTCGGGTCTTTTTCATGTAAAATCCTTTTATGATAATTTTCATCTAAATGATTATTATATCTCTAACTAGACTTTTTCTCTTAGCAACTTTTAATTCGGAAAGATTTTCTGGACTTTCAATATTTGAATCTATTACATCTAATAAATCGTTATTCATTAACTCGGATTTTAAATAATCCATCCAAAGATCAAAGTTGGATTTTTGCGTCAGCTTATATTCTCTTCTAATATGCAGCCTTTGACTGTTTAATTCTACCTCTAAAGCACTCTTAATTGTCTCTAAACTTCTACTTTTCTCGGCTGAACAGACTGTTTCATCTAACTTCTTCTTTTTAGACTCTACTTCTAATTCTTTAACCGTTTGTATATTGTTTTCTACTGTACTTTGAGTATTGTGCTTATTTACCTCTAAACGTCTAATCTTCAGTCTCTCTTTCTCTAAATTCGCATGGGCGACCTTCACCATATTCTCCATCATTGAGGATGCTTCAGACATAACTTTGTCTAACATTCTCGTTACATTTTCCATTCTTGTTACCCTTCGTTCCTGTTTTTCATATAGCATCTTTGTTCCTATGGGTAGAACAGAACGATTTTCTACCCATTCTCTAGTTACATCTACGTTCTCTATGATTTTTGGTTTGCTGCTTTTAGGGATTGCACCTCTTGCTTCTGTCTCCGCGTGTACTTGGCGCGAGACACTATCGGCCGTTACCGTGTCTCTTGACACATGGCGTGATAACGCGTTTGTTGTGTGTTGCACTGCCGCGTGTGTTACGGTTCTTCCTTCGAGATAAACAAAGTGAAACGTGAGTGAGTAAGTGACGAGTGATTGAGTAAATAAGAGAAAGAAAGAAGTGTGCAACAATCAGCTGATCGCAGCAGGTGCCTCACTTGGCCTCACATAAGCGCTCGCGACAGTAAATTTCAGTGAGTCGCGCCGCCTTTGCCTAGGCTTACCTCCTGTACATGTGATAAGGTAATGATTTACTTTAATAACTCGTAGTTCCGGGTATACTGCTTATAAATTTTACTGGTTTTATTTTTAAAAAATTAAAAAAATTTTTAAATTTTAAAAATTTAAAAAAATGCTATCTCAAAACCTAAGCTTCGGGGAAATTTTTTGTAGAGGAAAAATCGTCTTAGAATCGCGTCAAGAATGTGAGATTTTTGGGACAATATACTTATTCTGAATCACCCTGTATATATCACACTCTCGGACGACCGATCACGTCAGCGAACGAAACACGTCTGAGTCCGACAACGACCGCTCGTCTGCGTGGCGCCCCGAGGCGCACGCCACGCGGGAGCTGCCCTCTCTAGAGGCGGGAGCACATCGCTCGTTCAAAGCCCAGCTCCTCATACTACCAAAATGCCAAAGGCATTTTCAATGATACGCCTTGCTCTGCTGAGACGATAATTGTAGACCTTTTTTCTTAAGTCAAGATTTGATCTTCTTGGATAAGGTCGCATCAAGTACGGTGCTAAAGGATAAGCTTCGTCGCCAACCAAAACATATGGCAGCTCCCTTTCACCAACTGGAGCAGGCGAAGGTACATTTAAAGTGTTTGAATGTAATCCCGATTGTATATCGCTATCAGCAAACACTCCACCATCGCTGCGACGACCTTCTGCTCCAACATCAATCAAAATGAATCGATAGTGTGCATCGGAAACACCGGTGAAATTAATGCTGAAATTTTTTTTATAATTGAAGTAAGTGGAACCACTATGCGGAGGAGCCTGAAATGTAATTAAGCATTTATAACATATTTGTATCAAATATACCTTAAATAAAAAGAAAGCTAAAATTAATTATTACCTCTATTACCATGTGCCTTCCATCGATCGCTCCAATACAATGAGGAAAATTCCACAGTTCTTCAAAATTTTCCGCTATCTTTTTCCATTCTTGTGTAGTTGGTACAGACATGACTATATCTTTTAATGTTTTCCAAATTTCATTACAAGTTTCATGCACAATTTTAGAAACTGTGTTTGGAGCAACTCTAAAGGCATATCCTACAGACTTCATACTATCACCACTGGCTAAATATCTAATACAAATTTCAAGCCTTGTTCGAGAGGGAATTGGTTCCCTTATAATACATTCTTTTTCAATTTTAGGACCCACTAAGACAAACAGTTTATCAAAAATATCCACCTGCATTCTGAAATAATTAAAATACAAGGATGGATCTGTTGTTCTTAACATTGTAACTAAATTATCACTGTCTCCTTGAAGAAACCGTTGTTCCACAGTATAAATTGGCCTAACCCATACACTTCTTTCAACTTTATTCTTTTTCGACATTGTTTCGTACAATATAAAAAGTTTGGTTAACGTTGATCTCATTTTCTCCTTTCGATAAGATAACATTGGAGTTTTCACATAAAATTTCATAAAAATTTTAATAGCTTTTTGTAACATTAACAATTTGTTATCTATTTTTAATACACTTCTTTCAACTTTCTTTTTCGACATTGTTTCGTACAATATAAAAAGTTTAGTTAACGCTGATCTCATTTTCTCCTTTCGATAAGGTAACATTGGAGTTTTCACATAAAATTTCACAAACATTTTAATAGCTTCTTGTAACATTAACAATTTATTATCCATTTTTAATCTTTGCTCCAGAATTCTAGACACAGATCAACAGTGACGCATACGCAAGATTTTAGTGTGCCCTGTGCACACGATACGGGAAAATGACCAAAAATGCGTTATAGAATTAAAAAATAATTTTTGTAATAATATAATTTTAAATAAAATTTGTTCAATACTATCGCAGTAATGCTTATTTCAATATTTTAAATAGTATACTTGAATAAAATTAACAAATATTACTGTTTTGGTTAAATAATTATGTCTTAAATTATATATTTATTTCCCGGAACGCGTCATTTTCGGGTTTTTCACGCACTATGTGCACAGGGCACAAAATACATGCGGGATAGAAAAATGCGGAAGAGCGCTGATTGGCTGTTCAAATCACGCATCCTCTGTCCCGCACGCTGATTCCCGTATCGTGTGATTTCACCCTACCTCGTCGTCCTCCTCCTCCTCGTCGTCCGTCACGACAAAATCTTCCCAGGGTTGCAGCTTGAAAAGGAAGAACGTGTTTATTAAAATATGCACACGGTATCGACACATAATAAAAAAAAAACAGAAAATAAGATAACGGGATTTCTAAAATAGGTATTTCAATATCCTTCTGCTCCTCCTCTTCATCCGGTGGATCTTCCACCCACCGGGCAATGCTGTCAAGCTTTGTGACGAAAAGTACCTCCTTTTTAACACACCGTCCTCCTTCTTCTGTCGCTCGATACCGCAATGTTTCGAGCATCATCCGGTTGTCGTACCATTCGTAACGTGTACAAACTTATCCTAAGTCTGAGCTCGTAAAAATAGGTGAGGAGATGACACATTGAACGAAGAACAATTTTGAATATTCGTATCTTTAATCACAAATTCATAGGGTAGAACTGCTCGTTGGAATACCAACATTCGTTGCTAGGGCAAGGGAAACTACCCAAAAACCTTACCAGTATTCGTACATAAATCATAAACATAAAATAAATCAATCGCGCTCAAAGCGGCGTACATGTCAAATACATAAGAAAGCTTTCTTCTTCTCGGCGTGGACGATTCGAGTCCACCCGTTCCGTTTGTCTATTTCTATGTTGCTAGCCAGTTGGTGGCTCCGCCCGCCGTTCCTGGTGTGTTCACGAGAGTTAACCAGACTTCAGTGACCCGTTTCCTACTTTACCTCTCCTCGATCGGTAATTCAGTTCCCTAACTTCTTTAATTCTAAACATAACGCTTTTCCAGTCTGAAAAACGAATGGTATCTCGCCGAGTCCTCGTACTTAGCCGGCGACTCAACGTGGCGGCCACGGCACATTTCTTCGCCGCACGCCCAGCTACCAATGCAAGGGCGTGGGGGCCATGGAGGGAGTAACTTGCCTTCGGGTATTAATGGCCTATTCTTTTGAAAAGTTTCGCTTGCTCTTATCGCTGCCATGCAGCCTGCTGATCCAGGACCTCCCGCCCTAGCGATAGCGCCATGTAACGTCTGCAACGCAAGCTCCTTACATTCGTTGAAAATTCCTCTTTCCATACTACATCGCGCACCCTCACGCCCGAGCATGCATTTCGCTTTTGTCAGCCAACGCTCCCAATGTGTAGTATCGCCCGATGTGCGGGCCATTTTTGTACTCTGCAACAGAATGAGCAGAGTTATTAGACGCGATACGAATGTGATAAAACATGTTAATATTTCTTATTGTACTATTAATATTATTTCTTATTGTACTATTTGGTAATATATGTCTTGGACATTTCATCAGTCGAAATATTTGCATTTTACTTTTGTTGGGGATTCAAGCAAATTATTTTGTTAAATTTATATCTGTCCGTTATATGTGTAATTCTATAATTGTTTTGAAAGCAAGCTCTGTTTATCATGCGAAATAAACGTTTGTCATGATAATATACACAAGTGGGGAAACGCCGAGAGGCCCGAAACCAATGACACGCGCCTAAAGTCCCCGCCAGAAAACCGTTTCCGAAAAGACTCACGAGAGAGTCGTCTGTACACCTTGCGAGCGTCAACACGAAAATTAGAAGCGATCTTGAGAAAAAGTCGAGTTTGAAAAGCAGCGGTTAGAGATTCTGTGTGCCGGGCGATCCGTTCTCTCGCGCTGTGCGCGCAATAAACCTCTTTGTTATCCCGCGCTGGATGCGTTCCTTCGCGCGAGCGAAGAATTAAGTGCTCGACTCGCGAATAAATTCGACTCGGAATAAGGACATCGCTCGCGGTCCTCAGAAAGACGACAGCTAAGCCGGTGATATCTAAACTCCGAGTGATTCGGCCTCTCTAAATCGTCTCGGCCTTCCTGACTTTAAATCCGGACAATAATCGCCTAATAAAGTTTTATTTAAACAATCAACGGTGTTCGTTTATTTCTGCGGGCGACAGGACGACGAATAGTTTTCGTCCGTTGCCGTGTTTGTCCTTCGTGCTCGTCGACAGTACCGGCGTCCGAGTTCAAATTGTGACCTCCGTTTGCAAAACAAAGCGGAGCCGCACGTAATATCTCGCGTCTTCTCTGGATGGATCCGGCGTCTCGTTCGGCGTACACTCAGTACGCGCACGAACAACTTTAAATATTAGACATTAAATCAATGTACAACGGCTTTAATGTGCACTGAGTGCGCATGTGTTAGAATTGCATCGAATTTTCTATAAAGATCATGTTCTCATTCTCCCATAGTGTTTCGGCGTAATGCCGTCCCTAGCCCTGCAGGCTACATCGACGAAGCTATGCTGAGACGTCGAGAAACTTGGTCACCACCGGTGACACACAGAGACAGCACGGATTGAAAAATTTTGCGTCGAGTTGATGGTCAGTAAGCGCGAGGTATCGCGTCCAACACACATTATGTGCGCGTGCCACATATGAGCCATTGTCGACTCGTGGCAATGCTGTGTTCGTGAATCCTGTCGCGCTCGGCTCGCCGAGCACACTATACCTCTTATAATACCCAACCGACCGGACGAGCGGTCGGCGACGCACGGTCCTACGCACGGCCGCTTATGGGCGACGGCTGCGTTTTACTGAGACCGTCGGGAATTTGTAATTTTCTAAGTCCGTCGCTCGGCTCGCCGAGCGCACTACACCTCTTATAATACCCAACCGGCCGGACGAGCGGTCGGCGACGCACGGTCCTACGCACGGCCGCTTATGGGCGACGGCTGCGTTTTACCGAGACCGTCGGGACTTTGTCAGTTGACGCGCGGCGTGTTGCTTTCGCCGTCGTTACCTCCGGCGGGACTCGAGCCAAATTATTCCAAGTCCTAGCGGCGTGTTGCTTTCGCCGCATACCACTAAGTCCGACAGCGGCGTGTTGCTTTCGCCGTCTAGCATATAGTAAGCCTTCTGGTACATGCACATTGTTTCGAGCTTTTCCCCTTACGAGTCTCTTAGAAATATCATTGCAATTTTTGATTAGTCTTGTTATTGCCGCCGGTCTTTCAAAGCCGGTAGACGACACTGTTATATTGCATCGCATTTTGTATAAAGATCATGTTCTCATTCTCCCAAAGTGTTTCGGCGTAATGCTGTCCTCCTAGCCCTGACTCTAGATCGACGAAGCGATGCTGAGACGCCGAGGAACTTGGTCACAACCGGCTCAGATGCAACCGACAGCCGCTGAGCGACCGCCGGCAGCCTCGACCTCGTCCACAGGGCCATCTAGGGAGAGGCCGATTACACCACCCGGGCCCAAGATGGCGCGCACCGACCCCGCTGCTAGCCCGTTGGTTTGCCTAATCCGGATGGAGGGGCCGACTGACGAGGTTAGGGGGCAGCCAGCCTCATGTCAGGACCAGCCAGCAGGCGTACCAGGTGATACCGACCCCGTCACTCTAGACGGTCACTAGAGACAATGCGTGCGCATCGCGTTGTTAGATTAGTGAGTTCATTTCGCGTACATGCGGATAGGCCTTAAGCCGTTTTGTTTTCTGATTAGTATTAAGTTGTTGCGAGTAATTTAGTCAATTTCGTGATTGATTTACGCGACCTAGATTAAGATTTATTTACTTAGTATATTTATAAGCGTGCGAGAAATTAGTTTAGTTTAATTACCTTCCGTGCGCATTCAAAAGCAATTTCGATTAGTTATTTTTCTTTTGTGGTTACCACATTCAATGTGGATTAGCGTTTATTTTCTAAGCACGGATATTTAGCGAATAAGGTTAAAGTAGAATGATTATGTTCACATGCGATTCATTTTCCTTTTGTTTATGAAAAGATCCGTCGGTATTACAGCACAAAATCTATTGACAAACGAAATGTGCATTGACAATCAATAGAATCCTGTCATGGGCAAATAAATAAATATTGTTTATTCGGATTCTACATAAATGCGATAGTCTTCCTTGCTTCTTTAGTTAATATTAAGAGACGTAACAACAAGCGCTCGATAATAAACAATCTTGCGTAACATGCGCCATGATTGCATGGCGCGCACCCAGATCATTGCGCGAACGTGTCCCAAAGACGAACACATGCGGAGGGTGTCTCATGGCACTCATGGAGCACGCCCATGGTAACACCATTGCGACCAGGTCGACCCGCACACAGGTACGTGCGCAACATCTTCCGCGAGAACGGCCTTTACGGTTGTGTCGAGGGGAGATCCGACGACATATGGATGACCATCCCGTCGATGGCGGATGAGTGCGCATCCACCTACCTGCGCACGACATTCTTCGGGGAGAAATCCATCCTACGCCACCAGAGGAGTCCAGCGAACACTCCGGTGTCGGTCCCGTCATCACCCGGTTAACGCGCACCCAGGTGACTGCGCGTTATATTCCCCGGGACGAAACTGGTCGGAACATCTCAGGGAACTTACCGAAGCCTTCCGGTAACGGTCCCGTCATCCTCCGGGTGCCGCGCACCCAGGTACCTGCGCACGACCTTCCACGGGGAAAGTCGTGTTCCTAGCGTTCAGGGGGGTCCCGTGAACCGCCCCGTAGCGACCGCGTTGGCAAGGCGACGCGCATCTAGGTAGCGGCGCAGAGGTCAACCTCAAGATCAACCATATAGGATGCGTTCGGAGGCCTATGAAAAGCCTCCCGATACGAATAGAAGCGTCATACGAATGATGCGCACCAAGTTCGAGGCGCAACGTGCCAAGGTCACGCTTGACCAACAAAACATACTCAAGACCGTTAGTAAGTGACCCATGAAAAGTTTAGATGAAATCGGACCAACGGTTCTGGAACTCCGTGCGCAACATTTATTTAAACTATTGAACGTTGTCTGAGGTTGTTAGGATGACAGTGTGGAAGCATGGAAGGATGCGACGTAATGAAAACTAATCATTGAAATTATAATAATTTATTGCATCAGAGACTCGTGTGAGCATATCATATTTATTTCAAGTATATGTAAATGGAAGATTCAAGAACGATCAATAATACGTAGTTGGAAGAAAAAACGTTCTGGAACCTTCCATATCAACTTGTTTTCGCGTGATCGGAACGCGAGAACAATAGGAGCATGTGAGCCGCGTATGGCGGTAGGGAACAACTGCGCATGCGCGACGGTCGATCTCCGTCGGTGAGAGACGGCCATCATGGTCTTTTTCCTGGGAGAGCTCGCGGTGTGCAGACGTGTTCGTCTATGCTCTCAAGATAGTACCAGGACTTAACCCGCGTAGCGGCGCGTAATCCGGCATACAGTAATAAAGTTAACTTAGTAAAGCCGAATAGTTCAGCGACGATATATTCTAGCGAATTATTGTGATCGCGTACAACGGAAAGTTACGCGGATACGGCCGGCCTACGTGGCAGCGAGCGGCCATCTTATACATTGTATCGAGTGTTCCGAAATCGAGTGAACCGAGTGTTTATTGAATAAATATTCAATAATATTAAAAGCAGAGCATAGTGCAAGTTTATTGAAGTGCGCCTTCCCATATAATCCTTTCCTGAAAATAAAACTGGTTCGATCGGTGATCTTTCGAAATCCTGTCCAACGACGTTGTTCCGGCGATCCAGCGACGGCGACGATCCAGAGCGGCAGCGGGGTCCATTCGACGTCCAGCAGGAACCTGAAACATAAAAAAAAAGGAATTAGCGCCGACCTACTAAAGGTCTGTTAATATTATGTCCTTCTCGGTAAATCGGGGTTAAACCGAGTGGCGACTAAATTATTATTCGATGATATACGAGTGAGTCGTGGAAATATCACCCTTCCGCTCGGTCAGGTTAGCCAACGTAGATAAATTAATTACCTGTCACGCTCTTCCATTCCGTCTAACGGCGTACACTAAAATGGCGACAGTGTCAGGACCAATCGAAAGCGAGTCCTAGATTAAAATAAGAACTGCCTGTCACGATTACTCGAATGGCGACAGTGTCAGGGCCAATCAGGAGCGTATTCTAGAACATAGACGCGAAATCGTAGCTAAGCTAACCTCCCGTCCGGTTGCAATCTATAGGTGCCACGAACACACGAAACGCGCGTGAAACTCGCATAAATACGAGAACCTGCGTACCATCGAGAAAACCAACACGGTCAGTGCGATGGTAAAGTGAGCTGGCGGTGGCAGATTGTTGAACAACGACAAGCGTCTATTTAGCCTGACTACTCGAATGGCGACCGTGACAGGACCGTTCAGAAGCGTAGTTAAAATCGTGCGTAGTTAGACACGCGTATCCGTAACGCATAGCGCGCAGACGGTGTGAACGACACATAGTGTAAAACGTACGAACGTTTCGGAACGTCCGAAAATTTTTTTTTATAAAATCGCGGTTTGCAGAAATTACCAGTCACACTAGATTCGCATAAGCGAAGTTATAAAACGGCAAGATAGGGCCTAAACGAGGCAGCCGTGTAAGAGGAAGTAGCGTTCCGCGTGTCGACAAAATAGCAACCGTGAGGCGTAGTCCCATTGCGACACGCACGCGATCGCAAAGTGCGTCGCGTACAGATGTCCGAGCGGACGAACAGATACCCGCGTTGGAGAATATGGCGCGAGGTGATGATAGGTTAGGTTTTGGAACCGACGGAAATTACGTAGCAGTTAATTTAAGGGGTTACATTTGTCTTGACGGCAAAAAAGAAAGCTTATTTTCTCGAATTTTTTTTAAAGATACGACATGAGTTACACAATTTATTTTTTTTTATATAAAAGTACATGTAAACAATATTTCCTCAAAATTTCAAAGGAAAATATTAAAAATTCAGCCGTTGGCAATTGCTTCCAGTAGACCATCCAGAAAAAACGGTAGTCAGCATAACTTTTTTAATTTTTATCTGAAATGAAAAACCCAAAGTTTTTCTTATAGTAGGTGAGTATAGCTTGTCCTTGAACGAAGGATTTAAAAAAAAATTGAAAATTGAATTTTTTGTAGCGTTTCTTGCAAAAGAATTGCAAATTTGGCATAAAATTAGGCCATGTATTGGCTTGTAAAATGGTTTGTAATCGAAGATAAAATAAATCCTTCGTTCAAGGACAAGCTATACTCACCTACTATAAGAAAAACTTTGGGTTTTTCATTTCAGATAAAAATTAAAAAAGTTATGCTGACTACCGTTTTTTCTGGATGGTCTACTAGAAGCAATTGCCAACGGCTGAATTTTTAATATTTTCTTTTGAAATTTTGAGGAAATATTGTTTACATGTTGTACTTTTATATAAAAAAAAATTGTGTAACTCATGTCGTATCTTTAAAAAAAATTCGAAAAAATAAGCTTTCTTTTTTGCCTTCAAGACTCATGTAACCCCTTAAGTCGCGAACGCGCAATAGAAGATGCATATCGTGAAGAGCGGCAACATATGCTCGAGCAAATTCGGCATCTTACCGCACAGTTAGATCAATTACGGAACGACATGCGCGAGCGTCGTGAATCCGTAGCGTCAAACAATACGCGACGCCGTTTATCGCCGAACATTTTCGACGCAACAACAATGGACGAGCGTGCGTACGACGGCGGAGTAGCGGCAAATCAGGCAGCGCGACAATTAGATTTAGTTCCATTTCAAGCTCGATTATCGCGAGTCGGTTGGATTAAAAATCTATTTGACGAATTGTCGTATAGCGGAAAATCCGATAAACAGAATCCAATGACTTTCTTGCAAAAGTTTGAACGATTGGCGAATTATGAGAACGTCTCGGAAGACGAACAGTTGTTCCATTTTGGTCGTTGCATGAAAGGAGCAGCCAGCCAATGGCACGAGCTCCAAATTGCCGATGACATCCACGAAATTAAACGTTTGTTTAAACAAAACTTTTGGGGATGTCAGGAACAGACGCGGTTCAGACAACGCGTATATTTCGGTAAATACAAAATCGGCGAAATGTCGATGACCAATTACGCGCTTAGTATGGCACGTCAAGCCAAGACACTCGTTCCGCCAATGACGGACGAGGAAATCGTTCAAACTTTACGAGAACATTTTGATACAGAGATTGCGAGAGAATTGCGTCCTTCGGTAATTAGGAACGTAAACGAAATGATCGCGATGCTAGACACTATAGAGAATGAACGCGAAACGCGTAAATTGCGTATAGAAGCGCGGAAAAGTAATGAAAAACCGTCGAATCGCATAAATAATTGCAAAGATAAAGATAGAGATAGGGATACAGGCCGATTCAAAAATAATACGCGAAACGGTGACGGCCGTTACTATAACAATTTCGGCAGAAGAGATGCGGCGGAATATTCGTCATACAACAAATCTCAAAAATGGCGGAAAACGGAATCACCTGAGTCAAAGCGTAAGGACGGCGTAGATATAGTAGAAATGCCCGACAGCGATGATACTGACGGTAAACCAAAAGTCACGCGTTACACGAAAGAGCGCGACGACTATCACAAGAAGAATACGGAAAAGCCCGCATATCAGAAGAGAAAATTCGATAAGCCTAACGACCGCGGTAGAAAAGTTGTGGCGATAACGGCGAATAGTAAAACGGAAATGAATAATGATGCAGTAAGCACCACGTCAGAGGAGGCGGAGAAAAGTTGCTGCACATTATCCCGTAAAACAAATAAATTGCGAAATTATAGAAGAGCTCGACAAAAATTTGGATGAACCTCGGAAAAAGATAATGCGACAAGCAGACGTACCTATGATTAAGATGCAGTTTGGTGCATGTGACACAAAATCACTTATAGACACAGGCTCGCAAATTACAGCTCTAACAAGGACGTATTACCAGCAGCTAAAGGAATCAGGAGTCCCTATGGAGGCATTACCTATTAAAAAATTCACGTTGCGAGGTGCGTTCGCAGAGAGAGGAGCAATAGTTGCAAACAAGGTACGAGTAATTTTCAAATATAAGGAAGACAAATATAGTCACGAATTCTATATAGTAGAGAATCTTGCATATGATGTGGTCCTAGGAATAGATTTCCTTGTTAAATACTGCATGTTATTGGCATGTGACGAGGAAATTGGTATTGAATTCCGCAAGAAGATGGATCCCGAGATTGGAATTAATCTAATTACTAAAGATCAGGCAAAAATGAGATTGCAAGAAATTTTGAACAAACATGAAAAGGTGTTTGATGGACAAATTGGCAAAGTCACGCATTACAAACATAGAATAGAAATGAATACAAATCGTCCATTTAAGAAGAAGACCTATCCGATCCCGCAAATACACGCAGAACGAGTCAGAGGATATATAAAAGAATTAGAGCGTAACAAGATTATCTCGAAACAAGCCACTCAGTATGTAAATCCGTTGGTAGTAGTGATAAAGAAAAATGGAGATATTCGTTTGTGCCTCGATGCGCGAGAGCTTAATAAACACATGACGAAGGACCATGCACAACCACCGACAATCGAAGATGTATTCAGAAAAGTTGGCAGAAAAAAGTATTTCACTACGCTCGACATAACCAATGCATTTTGGCAGATTCCACTAGAGAATGATTCTAGACAATATACAGGATTTTTGTTCGAAGGACAAACATACGTGTTCAATCGTATGCCGTTTGGACTTAAAACGGCTGGAGCATCGTTTACAAGAGCAATGGATGACGCTCTAGGAGTGAACGAATTTACCACGATATACTTAGACGATGTAATGATTTTATCGGAAGCATTAGAAGAACACTTGTGTCACCTAGAATGGGTATTGACAAAATTGGAAGAAGTGGGATTCAAACTCAATAAAGATAAGTGCGAGTTTCTACGAGAAGAAATAAAATTTCTCGGTCACACTTTCAGCGAAATAAAGGCTGAAATAAATGAAGAAACTCGAGTCACAATAGCAAATTTTGAAAAACTACGCAAGAAGAAAGACGTGCAATCCTTTCTTGGATTAGTAAACTGGGATAGAAAGTTTATAAAAAATCTGGCGAGACTAACGAGACCACTTGAAAAACTTCTCAAAAAGGGAGTGAAATTCGTTTGGACAACGGAGCAACATAACGCTTTCAATAAGATCAAGTTGGCATTCCAAGAAGACCCGGATTTGTATTTTATTTGCCCAGGATATCGATTCGGCATCTACGTCGATGCAGCACGAACTGGCGCCAGACTTTACCAATATCAAGAAGGCTCTGAAGAGAAGCAGACAGTGCCATACACCAGCAGAAATCTGAAAGGAGCCGAATTTTGAACTATACAGTGACAGAATTAGAGTGCTTAGCATTAGTGTGGGCACTCCGAAAGTGGCACACATTGTTACTCGGAAGACACATACGAGTACATACCGATCACCAGGCACTCAAATTTCTAAGTACCTGCGTGCAAAATAATGGACGTATTGCCAGATGGTTTGCGTTCATGCAAGAGTTTGAACTTGAGATCATTCACGTACCAGGCAAGGAAAATAATATTGCCGATGCAATTTCCAGACAAGGAATTGCAGGATTAGCTTCAATGGACGAGCGAAGAATAGCAATGATACAAGACGCGAAGGATGGTGCGGACACTTCAAAATGGATTGATGTCATAAAAAACGCTCAACAGGCCGACGCGACATTGCAAGAAGCAGCCCGTGAAGATCCGAACAATTATTATGAACGTGAGGGAATTCTCAGAATAAGAAGTCAGGAAGGCGAAAAAATCGTCTTGCCAAAGAGAATCGTATGGAAAATTGCGAAACAAGCGCATAAGTTATTAATCCATTTTGGAACCGATAAAGTCATAGATTTTATGAAGAGATATTTCCACGGACCGAATTTCGCTAGAGTAGCCCGCGATGTAGTAGCGTCATGCGTAACATGTCAAGCGACTAAGATATACACGCGAGCGACAGTAGGATCAGAATATTATGAACTTCCGGAAGCCCCGGGAGAAACACTATCATTAGATATATTCGGCCCGTTACCGAAAACGACATTAGGATACCAATTCGTATTAGTAATAATGGATCAGTTCTCAAAATATGTGAAACTTTACACGATGCGAAGTCAAAATTTAGATGCGATAATAGAAAAACTCGAAAGCGAATTCTTCGTTAGCATAGGAATTCCAAGAACAATTTTGACGGATAACGCAGGTCAGTTTTTGACTCGTCGATGGAATAGATTTGCGCAGAATAAAGGTTTCGTAGTGCGTCGTACAATTCCGTACAACCCGCAGTCAAACCCAGTAGAGCGCGTAATGCGAGAGTTAGGTAGAGTGATGCGGACATATTGTAGTCACCATCACCGCGCGTGGGATCGTATTGTAAACCGCGCGGAAAAGGTGATAAATTACACGACACTCGTCAACCGGGTTCATGCCTTGTGAATTGCACGATGGCGAATCGGGCCATCTTACGCTTGACCCAGCGCTAATTCCTATCAACAACGACGAAACTACCTGGGAGGAGAAACTAGAAGCAGCAAGGCAGCGACTCGTCGTAGCAGCAAGGAAACGCAAGGTCCAGGCAGATAAACACGGAACCACGCAGTACCGCGAGGGTCAATTGATATGGATCAAACAACATAAGTTATCAGACGCGAAAAAAGGAGAAATCGCGAAATTTCATCCAGTATACGAAGGCCCGTACCGTGTGAGAGAAATTGTCAGACCGAACGCGTACCTCATCGAGACTTTAGACGGCCAGGGGAAGGGTGTTGTAAATGCGAGAAGGTTAAAACCGCATCGCAACGCTTTTCTCCGAGAAAACGTCGAAGAGGAGGAATCCAGCGATGACGGGGAGCCAAGCAGCGAGGAAGAACACAACATTCCAAGAAGAGAAGCAGCGGACACAGGAAACCTGCCGTTGGATCCGATATTTGCGGAAGACGAACAAACAGCGGACACGGGAAACCTGCCGCTAGAGCCAATCTTCACCGATAATGACCAAAAAGATGAAAGAATAAGCATTTCGAGCGACAATATGGCCGACAATGACGCCATAAGCATCGCAAGTACCAATGAGATGCAGGACAATGACATTATCAGCATATCTGACAGCGAAGACGAAAATAGACTTATAAACGTCATAACCGCCATGTCAGACGGAGAAGAAAACGATGTTTCCCACGATGAGTCTCACGAAGACCTGAAAAAGGAAAAACAAGGATTAAACAGTATAAAAGTAGAAGAGATCATACTTACTGATGAAGAAGACACCATTTTGATGGGGACATCCGAAGACTTTCCGATCATGTCAGGAATGACGGGGAGCGAAGAGCAACCTATGGACACAGAGAAAAACGTTAAAAAAGCAAGCAGATGCGGAGAAAATGACGGCAAGCCTGTGGGAGTTAGCGATTTATCGCCGATTATTACAACCAGAAAGGAACTCAGCCGGACAGCGGACGTAAGCAGAAAGACGTTAACATGGTCCAAACATGTTGCAGAAATGCCGACAACATCCTTTTGCGGAAAACAACGAAAAAAAGTAAACTTAAAAATTTACTTACCCGAGACCATTATAGTCGTAATAGTGGTCAAAATACACGAATTTTCAACGAGAGAAAGCAGCCGAGGAAAAAGAATAGTGAGGAGAAGCAGTTGGAAGTTAGAGCACCAATTGGCGCTCACCACAAACAACGAACAGACTTATCACGAACACACCTGACGACAGTGAATACGGGATACAGCGTCACGCGATTGGTACACCTGTCAAATATAGACGATCGCGAACCTCTGTGAAGTTGGCCGGACAACTTCAACGTATCGAACTTTCATTAATTGGTATCGATTGGTGGTCGTTTGGTGGTCTTTGGTAGTCTAGTCCGATCGTTTGGTGGTTAGTCGTTTTCTTGTAAAATAAAAATAAAATTTTGGGTGTGAAGTTAGCCGGACAATTTTTATTTTTCAACCAATTTAACTTTCTCATAGCTCATTCGACGCGGAATCGTTTGGTGGTCACGAATATCGTCGGTAAAACGTTTGGTGGTCAATGGTTCTCCTAAAAAATAGAAAAAACTGTATGCGCATAATGGCGGAAGTATCACTACGCGCCATTAACCTGAAAAATGATATTTATCAACCAAATTGACTTTGATAGGGCTTATTCGACGCGGAATCGTTTGGTGGTCACGAATATGGTCATTAAAACATTTGGTGGTCAATCGTTTTCATACAAAATAGAAAAAACCGCATGCCCACGGCATTGGTCGTATGACTCCGTGAAATTAGCCGGATAAATTATATTTATCAATCAAATTGACTTTGATAGGGCTTATTCGACGCGGAATCGTTTGGTGGTCACGAATATCGTCATGAAAACGTTTGGTGGTCAATCGTTTTCCTAAAAAATAAAAAAAACTATATACGCATAATGGCGGAAGTATCACTCCGCGCCATTAATCTGAAAAATGATATTTATCAACCAAATTGACTTTGATAGGGCTCATTCGACGCGGAATCGTTTGGTGGTCACGAATATCGTCATGAAAACGTTTGGTGGTCAATCGTTTTCATACAAAATAGAAAAAACCGCATGCCCACGGCATTGGTCGTATGACTCCGTGAAAATAGCTGAATAAATAATATTTATCAATCAAGTTGACTTTGATAAGGCTCATTCGACGCGGAATCGTTTGGTGGTCACGAATATCGTCGCTAAAACGTTTGGTGGTCAATCGTTTTCCTTAAAAAATAAAAAGAACCGCATGCCCACGGCATTGGTCGTATGACTCCGTGAAATTAGCTGGATAAATTATATTTATCAATCAAATTGACTTTGATAGGGCTCATTCGTCGCGAAATCGTTTGGTGGTCACGAATATAATCATTAAACCGTATGGTGGTTATCTGTTTCGCTAAAAAATATACAAAACCCGTATGCGCATTTGAGGTGGAAATGGGTGCTCGTGTTGGTCGTAGGTCTAGACGGTACGTAGGCTCGTGATTGGCGTAACAGCAGGGTACTTATTTTTGAAATTGATCGTCATGAAACGAATTCGTTTATGAACGAAAAGATGCGTCAACAGGTTTCCAATTGGCGCTCAACTAGGAAATCCCCACCTTTTTGTTCATAAACGATTCGTTTCATAACGAACGATTTCAAAAATAGGTACAATGGGGAGCAAAAATGAGTTCCTTTTTCGGTGTAGATGAGTATAGGTAAGTAGGTGCAGTAGGTGCAGCGACTGTCCCTAAAGATAGTGCGCTCATCTACATCGAAAAAGGAACCCATTTTTGCTCCCCATTGTACATATCCAGGACGCGATGTGAATCGGCCAGTTATTGTGCTCCGGCCGTCACGATGTATCTCATCATCAACTTGTCTGCAATATTATGGGTGCTTACCATACAAATGTGTATTCCATTTGAGAAGCGATACCTTTCAGAGTAAGATATATAAATCAAGTATTCCGATATTGATAAACCCTTGTTTCGACGTGTTTTCTTCTCACGTGTTTTGAATATGGTCATTTGTACATTTACACTTTGACTTTTATTGGCAAAAGACAATTTGTTCTATTCCGAGTGTGCTCCAATTCAAAGTACTCTGTTAACATGTTTTGTCGTAATCGCGATTTTGATATTGTAGACTCAAGAATGTAAAATTTTATTGATAATAATGATAATTAACAATGCACCGATACAGACATGACAATTTTTTCTTTCAGAAGTACATTGGATGTGCTAAAACCTGTTGATCATTACAATAGAATTATATGCCAGTATGACTGGATAAAATGGATAACGAAAGACATTTACGGTGCAATGTCATCACTTCTGTCACAGAACGGGCAATGCTTTGTGGTGGCTGATAATGACTATAGTGAACAGATTCATTGTTTGAGGATGATAACGCTACTGTTGTTACACTATACAAAGATGCAGTAAGTCTGTTTTTATTTTTATCAATGTCTTATGGCATGTTGCACTAAACGGTAGCATAGCTACACCACAGCTATACTGATCTAAGCAAGCAAGGAACTCTCCGTTACTTTCTATAATCTCAAAATATTAGTGAATTTGAGCTTGAAGTAGGTCCTCTTTTCAATTTTGTTAAAGCTGTTTTAATGTATTAAGAAAAATGTTTAAAATGTTTAACTCTCTGTTGTACATGAAGGGCTTACTTAGATCCTTTAGGTGTTCTTATCAACAGAGAGTCCTCTAAAGAGTTGTGAATGTCAGTGGACTAGTTTACATCGTCCGTTTGATACGCGTACCAAGTAGTACCATATCCGTATCAAATCCGTATTAAACCTCCGGTTTTGCCGGTGTAAATCGAGGTTTGATACGAATATATGGCCTAGTTTACACCGATCACTTGATACGCGTATTAAATAGTAAATAACTAGTAAATTAGTTTGATTATTGGCTGATCAGCTCAAATATACTATTTGATACGTGTTCGAAAAACAATACAGTAATTTCACCGCGCGGCCATTACCTGGCCGACCAATCGCGGACCTGCTCCCCCGGCGACAATCGACGCGTCGCGACATCGATTATCGCGGACGATCGCTGCGCGATCCTCACTCGGCGGTTTTCGTGGCATCTGGGTTTCTGCTCGCAGTAGACGATACACGTGTCGGGTCTCTCTCGAGTGAGATTTCAAGTAATTTCATACAAGCAAATACGTAAAGCCATTGTTTCGGACAGCATCAATTGTGTGTCTTTCGGGAAGCTTCTCGATTACTTGCCGGTGGACCGTCGCCCGCACGGACGGACGCGGTTGCAGGTCTAACGGACGACCGTCGGTCGACCGGCGGGTCTCACCAACAACGGAAGATTCTCTCGACGGTGTGCCTCACGCAGTACACACATTCGGTTCATCTCAACTAAAGGACAGAGCAAACGGACGCCTTATCAATCAGGACGGGAGAAAAAGACTCTAAGGTAATATTTGTGCGCGCGATCCGCTCGTTCATCGCGGCCGCCGTGCCGGGCGTGAATTTCCTTTCACCCGCGGAAAACCAGTCGGAAGTTATCGCGGCAAGTGACTCAGACAATACGCGTATCAAGAGATTGGTGTAAACTAGGTCAATGCGGTACTTGGTACGCGTACCAAACGGTCGATGTAAATTAGACCAGTAATATTTTCCAAGCGACTTTTTTCAGATAAAAAACGGTTCAAATTCAAAAGCAATTTCTCTTTCAAAAAACAAATTCAAAATTTGCATCTAAGTGAGGTTATTTGGTAGTTTTTTTTATCTCGGCGACAGTATTTCACACCATCTCAATCGATTTATTATTTATTTTTCATAATAAATATTTTGTCTCTTATTTAATTTTTGTGAAGTATATCTTTTATGATATATGACCTTAAGTGTTACTCTTTAAATTGTTGCATTGTTTTTCCCGCGCCTGTAGTTTAATTAGAACACGTCTCGTGCTATTGCTTGTTTGTCGGAGCTCACTATTTCTAAGTATGTAAAGCAGAAAATTATGCTGTTTAGCCATTTTAAGAACAAAATAGGGATTGCTTTTGTAAAAGCATGCTACGGACCACTGCTTGTCATTAGAACTTTTTTTTTTTTTTTTCTGACGCAGGAGAAATCTTCAACTACTGGGATCCCTGGGGCTAAAAGTTCCAGGTTTACCCAGTAGCCCCTTTCGGGGAAGACCCCCCCGGCCTCCGGGGAGAGGCATAAGCGGGGGGAGTGTGGGATTGTATAGCATGCACATCGCTCACGATACTGCATGCATACCCTGCCCACTAAAACTCCTGCGGATGTCCTTCACGGCGCTCGTCATGGGGAGCCCCGGGAAACGCACTGATTCTTCCGGGGCCCCCCAGCGCCAGGCCCAGAATTGGGCGCCAACCCGGGAGACGCCGACCGGCGTCTCCCCCGGCTCTTTGGAGCCGCCTCCTGAGACCACCGCGGCGGAATGGGGGGACATCCACCCAGACCGCCGCCCCTCTAGCAGGGGTGGGTTATGCTGCGGGCGTGCGGTAAACCCTGCCCGCATGCCCGCTCCACCCCCGCGGTCCCCCCTTTAGTTTTTTTGGAGGGAGACCCGTACGTACGGCCGTTGGCCGGTGTCGCCGACGGCAACGGTTTCCTCACGTTCCGAGGGGGGGGGGGCGAAGGGGGGAGAAGATACCTCCTGGGCGCACTAACTGTGCCCTTCTTCCCCCGGCACTGTCCTGTGCTGTCCCCCCCCCCCCCCCCCCGAAACCGGAATCGCGACGGGGGGGCCGCTCCTGGGCCTGCGCCGTCGTAAAAAATAACGCCGCCGCCGTGGTGGCGGCGGCGGTCTGCGGCCCGGATCCACCCCGTCGCTCCAGTTGCTGTCACTGGAGGGGGGTGGAGCTTCCCCCCTCTTGACGCGTTCGGCTGCCTCCTTCTGCGACATGACTGCGCCGCAGAAGGAGACGAACGCCCTCCATTTGACCTCGCCCTCCTCTCCCCCGGTCACCGCCGCGGCGATGATGGTCGGGAGGGCGAGGTCGTCTCCTACACTTGCCCGGAGGACACGACGCTGCTCCTCCCACGCTGGGCAAAACTCCAGCGTATGCTGCGCCGTGTCTGCCTCCTCCGGGCAGTGATGGCAGCGCGTGGTGCGCTCTTTCCCGATCCGGCACAGGTAATCCCCGAAGCACCCATGTCCGGTGATCACCTGCGCCGTGTGGAACGTAAGGCCTCTCCCCTTACGCTCGACCCACTCCCCAAGGACCGGCCGGATGGCCTCCCTGACCCTCCTGCCCCACAACTGGGGGTTCTCGAGGAATTCCTCCCATTCTCGCAGGAGGGTCGCTTTGGCCTGGAGCTTCAGCGCCCTCTTAACCCTCGCCGTGATGACACCCCCCCCATCCCTGATTGCCTTGGTCCGCGTGTACACGCGTGTATGTGACCTGGCGACCAGGTGAATCGGGGGGATTCCGGCGAGGGTAGTCGCCCCCACGTGTGACACGGTCCGGTAGGCCCTGGCGGCTCTGTTGGCTATAAGCCTTTGGACCGCCGCCAGCTGCCCACCAAGGCGGGCATTGCTGCACACCTTCTCCTCCCACACTGGTGCTGCGTACAGCAGCACCGAGTGGACCGTTGCCACGTAGAGGCGACGCACATACCCGCTGGCCCCGACAATATTGGGCAACAGCCTTGCCAGGCTGTTGGCCATTACCCTCGCTCGCGAGACCACGCGGGTGACGTGCTCGCCGAAGCTCCTCTTCCGGTCAATCAAAACCCCCAGGTATAGGAGGTGGGGAGTGATCGGGACCTCAGTCCCCTCCACTCGGACGCTGAGCTCCTCCGGCGGTGACCCCCCCGCAAGGCGACCATAAAACATGGTCGCCTGCGTTTTATGGGGGGCCACTTTCAGGCCCAGCGCCCGGATGGCGCGCACCACGCTCGCCGCCGCCACGTTGGCCAGCCTGATAGCCTCCTGCCAGCCCTCCCCGCTGACCCCCAGGAATATGTCATCGGCATATCCCGTGAGCCAGCATCCTCTGGGGAGGGCCACCCCGAGGACCAGGTCGTAGGCGATGATCCATAGCAGGGGTCCCAACACCGACCCCTGCGGAACACCGCGCTCAACGAGCCTGATCCTCAGGACCTCGTCCCGGTCCGTGTACATCAGGCCCCTGTCCCGGAAATAATCTCCGACGACCCTGATGAGGTAGGGAGGGACGCCGAACCGCCCTAGCGCCCTCCCTATTACCTCCCAGGGGAGGGTGTTGAAGGCGTTGACAACGTCAAACGACACCCCCAACACCACTCCCCCCTCCTCAATCTCGGACTCCGTGCGGGAGAGGACGCGCCTGATCGCGTCCACGGTTGACCTCCCCGCACGGAAGCCGAATTGGTCGTCGGAGAGACCTCTTCCCTCACCCCGGGACAGGTGCTGGACGAGGCGCTCGGCAATGATCCTTTCAAAGATCTTGCGAGTGGCACCCGTTTGACCACGTTAATATTGACCACGGTCCCGATTGACCACGTTGAAATTGACCACGTTGCGATTGACCACGTTGATATTGACCACGTTGCGATTGACCACTGTCCCGATTGACCACGGTCCCGATTGACCACCGTCCCGATTGGCCACGGTCCCGATTGACCACGGTCCCGATTGACCACGGTCCCGATTGGCCACGGTCCCGATTGACCACGGTCCCGATTGACCACGGTCCCGATTGACCACGGTCCCGATTGACCACGGTCCCGATTGACCACCGTCCCAATTGACCACGGTCCCGATTGACCACGGTCCCGATTGACCACAGTCCCGATTGACCACCGTCCCGATTGACCACCGTCCCGATTGACCACGATTGAACACGAAAAATAGGTTGTCAAGAAAAGTAGATTTCGACAATTTGCAGTCGAGTTTGAATGTGTAAGAACTCTATAACTTATTATGTATGTACAACCACCGAGATATGAGTAATGCTGGGTCTACATAGAGGTTGTAAGATGTAAGCAGTAAGCTATTGTCCAACCACAGTCGATTATTTTTGAATTGTAAAAATCCCATTAGTCAATAGCTTACTGCTTACATCTTACAACCTCTATGTAGACCCAGCATAATATCTCAGTATTTATACAACACAATGATTTTACGAAAGGTTAGAAAATCTGTCATAACAACTTCGTGGAAAAAAAATGTATGTCACCTGCTATCAAGGAAGTATATCTACTTTTTTTTGGTACTTTGCTGCTCAATAATAATTAATAATTATATTATATCATTCTACATTTTTACCTCGCACATCATTGTTATGACAGATTTCCTAACTTCTCGCAATATCATGTTGAACATACATAATAAGAAAATAAGTTATTATAGTTTCAAAATTTATTTTCTCAGACAAAGTGTCATTCCACATATAAAAGATATAGAGTACTGTAATCGGAAGGTAATGAATATCAGTGAAAGTATAATTGATTACGTTTGTCATGATTTATGTAAGTATCCTGTATTTAAGCTTTTTACGAATGCACAAAATTACGTGTCATTCCTAGCAATATATATTAATAAATAATAGCTCTTTTTTATTTCCAGTGAGACATCAGATTTCTATATCTTTATTAAAAGTAGCATGGTGATTAGTGCAATCTATTTCTATCAATGCTGAAATAAAAGAAATCATTAACAAAACAAGTTGTTAATGTCGAAACATTAAAATTATTAGCTGTCTCATAAATTGTGATAAGGTACGTAGGGGAGACCCGGGCGAGTCGGTCAGTTTTTTTTCGGTGCCGATTTTTAATAACAAAATAAATAATTTAAGTTAAATGTGGTATACTATTGTAAAGAGTGAACCTTTAGCTACAAAATTTATATGGAAAATTTTTTTGTACGTCGCTTTGTTTAACCGGTATAGAGCAAAAACGACAACGGTGGAAAAATTGAGATCTCAAAAATTGGAGGGTGGATTGGTCCCCCCCATAGGGCGGATCGGTCACACTGCATTTTTAATAGAAATACGTACATCTAATCCTGAAAAATGATAGGATACATTTCAATAAATGTTTTTTAAGAGAGAAATGTGAAAATTTATTTTTAAAAACCTTTATGCGGAACATATTATTAAAAAAGAATTGTTTTATTCCATAAAACAATTTAGGCACGTGAATACAGATCCTGACAAGCGCACGCATGTGTTGTGTGCCCTACGCTCGCACGCAATGCACTCTTTTGTATATGTTCTTCTTGGGGTTAACTTCTCTGAGCACACGCAGCACGTATCCAAGTCCTCGTCAGAATCCGACCGCTGCTGCTTCCTTGATTTCGATTTACGCCCACTGCTCGTCGAGGGCTGCGGTTCTGATTGCGTGGCATTTTTTCTTGGCCGGCCTCTCTTTCTCGGCGCAGTGGCAGGTGTAGATTTTGACGTTGTCTTTCTCGTAGTAGGTTTTACTTTTTTTTTCCGCATGGACTCCGCCTGCTCAGCTGCCAATTCCATCATTTCAGGCGAGTCAGTAAGAACGGCGGTCTTTCTTCGTTTTCGTCCTTTACGAGTCTGTTGCCTCGGAGCGGCCTTAGGAAAGGCTCGAATACTTTGAAGCGTCGCGCTCAAGTTCTGTGTATCACCAGGACGAGACATGGAAGAAGCCGAGGGGTCGAATTCATTCTGGTCGGCTGCGTCGGGTTCGGTTGTCTCCGAATCGGCTGTGTCCGGGTCGGCTGCGTTGAGGTTGGCTTCTTCGGGATGAGCGGAAGTAGAAGGCATCTCCCTATCCGTAACGCTGCTCGGCAAAAATTCGTATTCCTGGAAAATGTCCGGGTTGAATGGAGAAATTCCAGTGCATTCAAACCCGGACACAATATTCTGATGCGTTATGGAGAGTGGCAGTGCTTTAGCCACGATTCCGGGGATGTCGTATATCGTCATTGTTCTACCAGGATTCGATGTCATCCAGTAATCGCACTGTGCGTGTACACTTTTCTTTAACGGGCCATACACGGTGCGATCCAGCGGTTGCATTTTGTGCGAGCAATGCGGCGGTAATGATAGGAGAACGATTCCATTCGCTTTACAAAATTCGAGACCAGCGATGGACAAATGTGATTCGTGATTGTCGAGTATCAGTAAAACTGGGGCGTCGACGGAAGCACGCACATGGGACTGGAAAAACTGTAAAAACTCGACAAAATGCTCCGCGTTCATCCAGCCACTTGGATTCGCTTTACCTGTGCAGCCTGGTGTTCCGCCGTTAAGGAAATGTGGTTTGAATTTTTTACGAGGAAAAATAAAAAATGGAGGTAGAGAACGCCCGGTTGCTGACACCGCCATCGCCAATGTTACGAGAGTTCCTCTTTCCGCAGAAGTCACTCGCCCGATTTGTTTCACTCCTCGACGTCCGATGACTCTATTCGGTGTCTGAACGGTTGTTACTCCCGTCTCATCCATATTCCATATGCAGTGAGCCTGGAAATGATGAGAAACGTTATTTTCGACCAAAACATTTATTCATCTAATATTATAATTAATAATATAATTAACACACCTGGAAATGATGTTTATTCATCAGAGATCTCAGCAGCGTGAAGAACCTTTCCACATTTGTTCGATTGAAACTGGTGGCACGTGCTAAACTTGTCGCTTCTGGTTTGCGTATGGATAATACTGGATGTCGTTTGAGAAAGCTGCTTAGCCAATCTTTACCGGCCATGCGAGCGGTTTCCCACGATGCTGGTACCTTCAGATTCAATTGTTTGGCAAAATCAAAGGCTAAACCACGGGTTTCCTTCGCTGATAGCCCAAAGTACATATCGTTGCAATGTACTAAGTATTCCACCAAAGTTTTTTCACTTTCCGCGTTCATAACCTACATTTGAAATTAAGACGTTGCATGAATATCAACTTTGCTGAGCAGAGTGCATGCTTTTAAAAATTAATAATTGTTAAGTACTCACCGTTACGCCTCCTTCATGTAGTACGACCACGTCATCCACGTGTTGTATTTCATCCTGGTTCTTCTTTAGCCACCTGTTCAACGTGGTTCTCGGGACACCGAACTGTTTTGCGGCTGCATGAGCGCTCATTTTATCTCTCTTCACCGCCACAACTGCATTCTTCAGTTGCTCCTTGTCGACGGGAGTCGTTTTGCGACGATACGTGTGTACCATTCTTTCCCTGCAATGACAATGACGCACGTGCAACGGACAACACAGGGAAACCTAACCTAACATCGCCGTGAGCTGAAGTCGTGCGCCCGGCGCGCCACACTGACGAGACTGCCCAATCCACCCGCAGTGCCTACTGACCGATTAGCCCTCAACACAAGTTTCAGGTTTGATTGCCCACGAAATATTAGACATAAACAATAATAAAAAAACTACACTGGATTCGTGTTCAGCATGCATTACTCTTTATAATCACGTACCTGGAGATTTGGAGAGCAAATATTATTGCAGATATTACAAAATTTCCACGCGCACAAAATTTCACTTTCACCTTCCGAAAACACGTTTGCCCTCGTAAAAATCATAAGACGGCAGGTAACCTGCCGAAACTCTGTTGGTCACATGGGTACCATAAGACGCGTTTACAATATTAATAGCGAGGTCGCACAATATACAGGTTCCGAGATATTTGATTTGACCTATTCACCCTCTGGACCGATTCGCCCTGGTCTCCCCTATATTCATGAGATTTAATAACATTTTTATTATAATATACATTTTTATTATCATTACTCTGTACAAAAAATTCTGAATATTATGCTATTGATTAACTTTACTAAATGTCCATTTTTCAGATAGAGAAAAACTGAGAACAACATATAACATGCATCTGTAGCACTTTTTTCAGGGGCTTGTCATCAACCATCAAGAAAGAATTCATTAACAAAGCACGAGATTCTCTTAAGCAGAAGTTTAATATTACTGTCTCTGCTATTAGAATGTTGTGAAATGTTATGAAAACATCAACATCCATTTGTTTATTTCTTGGACTTTTGGAAGATCTGTTTTCAGTTATCCAAGCATGTCTATACACTGCCATGATTATTATAAGCACTGAATATGAAATATCATCTAACAAGTTACGTACAAAAGGCAACAGTATATTATATATGTATATGTCATACAGAATTAAAAAGTTTAACTGCATAATATGTTTACTTGTGTATATGTATATACGTTTCTTTTTTATAAAAATATTATAATAGTAAATGTCAGATATTAATTGTCAACATATTATTAAGATTTTATTTAGATATCCTTTCATATACATTTAACAATTATGTGCATGTCAAAGATGCTGAATTGTATAATATAATTATTAATTATTGAGCGGTAACAAAGTACCAACAAAAGAACAAAAATATATTTGTTTGCAGAACTGTTTTCTGTGAAAATGTTATGAACTGTCATGATATTTTCATGAGAAATGTGTATGCATGTAAGTAAGAATATTATGTATAGTATAGCTTTTAATTCTGATATGTACATATGTAATATGCTGCTGCTTCTTGTGTGTGACGATACGTACTACATTTCATTTACCGTCAAGCATAAAAAGCAGCAGCATATTATACAATATATGTACATATCAGAATTACAATAAGCATAACTAAACATAATATTCTTACTGACATGCATAGACGTTTCTTAGGAAAATATCCTAATAGTAACAATTTCATAGAAAGAAAGTGTATTAACAGTTCCGCAAACAAGTATTTCTAGTAGTATATTTGTTTTTTTTTTGTTGGTTCTTTATCACCCCTCAATAATTAATAATTATATTCTACCGCATCTTTGGCATGTACATAATTGTTATGTATATAAAAGTACCTCTTGCATATCTATATATAAAAATCTTAATAATGTTATGAAATATAATATCTGACATTTACTATTACAATATTTTTATAAAAAAGAAACGTATATACATATACACAAGCAAAGATATTATGCAGTTAAACTTTTTAATTCTATATGACATATACATATATAGTATACTGTTGCCTTTTGTATGTAACTTGTTAGATAATATTTCATATTCAGTGCTTATAATAATCGTGGCAGTGTATAGACATGCTTGGATAACTGAAGACAGATCTTCCAAAAGTCCAAGAAATAAACAAATGGATGTTGATATTTTCATAACATTTCACAAGATTCTAATAGCAGAGACAGTAATAATAAACTCCTGCTTAAAAGAATCTCGTGCTTTGTTGATGAATTCTTTTTTTGGTGGTTGATGACAAGCCTCTTCTGCAAACTGCTACAGATGTATGGAATGTGTCGTTCTAAGTTCCTTTCTATCTGAAATAGACATTTAATAAAGTGAATCATTAGCATAATATATAGAATTTCTTATGCAAAAGAAATTTAATAAAAATGTTATCAAGTAACACAGTTTATGAAGCAGATAGTAATCTTAAGAATTTCACATCAGCTTGTATTGTAAATTATTTCTTTTGCAACATTAATACAGGTATTGCACAAATCACCATGCTACTTGTAACAAAGATATAGAAATCTGATGTATCACTGAAAATGAGGAAGATCTATTATTTATTGATATACTGCTAGGAATGACACGTAACTGTATTCTTGTCTTAGAGATGTATTTAAATACGGGATACTTACAGAAATAATGACAAATGTAACCAATTTAACTTTCTCTAATGTTTCACTTTCTGATTACAGTATTCTACATCTTTTATGTATACAATGACACTTTGACAGGAAGAATACATTTGAAGAATTTGCAGTCGTTTGAATGTGCAAAAACTATAACTATAAATGTATGTGCAAAAACTATAACTATAATGTACAACCACTGAGATATAAGTAATATCTCAGTATTTACAACACAATAATTTTACGAGAGGTTAGGAAATCTGTCATAACAACTTCGTGGAAAAAATGTATGTTACCTGTTATCAAGGAAGTATATCTCTACTTTTTGTTGGTACTTTGCTGCCCAATAATAATTAATAATTATATTGTATCATTCTGCATCTTTACCTCGTACAATGTACATCATTGTTATGACAGATTTCCTAACCTCTCGTAACATCACATTGTACATACATAATAAGTTATTATAGTTTTTACACACTCAAATTGACTACAACTTCTCCAAATCCTTTTTTTTTTAGACGACGTGTCATTGCACATATAAAAGATATAGAGTACTGTAATCGGAAGGAAATGAATATCAGAGAAAACGTTTTATTGATTATATTTGTCATTATTTATGTAAGTATCCTGTATTTAAATATTTTTAAAGAATACACAACTCTGTTACGTGTCATTCCTAGCAATATACTAATAAATAATAGCTCTTTCTTATTTACAGTGATACACCTGACACATCAGATTTCTATATCTATACTACAAGTAGCATGGTGATTTGTGCAATACCTCTATTGATGCTGAAATTAAGGAAATCATTAACATAACAACTTGCTGATGTCGAAACCTTAAAATTACTAAATATCCCATAAACTGTGATACGATATATATTCATAAGACGACACAATTTTTATTATAATTACTCTGCGTAAGAAATTCTATATATTATGCTATTGAATAACTTTATTAAACGTCTATTTCAGATAGAAAGGAACTTAGAACAACATATACCATGCATCTGTAGCAGTTTGCAGAAGAGGCTTGTCATCAACCACCAAAAAAGAATTCATCAACAAAGCACGAGATTCTTTTAAGCAGGAGTTTATTATTACTGTCTCCGCTATTAGAATCTTGTGAAATGTTATGAAAGCATCAACATCCATCCGTTTGTTTCTTGGCCTTTTTGGAAGATTTGTCTTTAGCTATCAAAGCATGTTTATACACTGCCATGATCATTATAGCATTGAATATGAAATATCATCTAACAAGTTACATATAAAAGGCAACAGTATACTATATATGTATATGTCATATAGAATTAAAAAGTTTAACTGCATAATATCTTTGCTTGTGTATATGTATATACGTTTCTTTTTTATAAAAATATTGTAATAGTAAATGTCAGATATTATATTTCATAACATTATTAAGATTTTTATATACAGATATGCAAGAGGTACTTTTATATACATAACAATTATGTACATGCCAAAGATGCGGTAGAATATAATTATTAATTATTGAGGGGTGATAAAGAACCAACAAAAAAAAAAACAAATATACTACTAGAAATACTTGTTTGCGGAACTGTTAATACACTTTCTTTCTATGAAATTGTTACTATTAAGATACTTTCCTAAGAAACGTCTATGCATGTCAGTAAGAATATTATGTTTAGTTATGCTTATTGTAATTCTGATATGTACCTACATATATTGTATAATATGCTGCTGCTTTTTATGCTTGACGGTAAATGAAATGTAGTACGTATCGTCACACACAAGCAGCAGCAGCATATTACATATGTACATATGTAATATAAAAGCTATACTATACATAATATTCTTACTTACATGCATACACATTTCTCATGAAAATATCATGACAGTTCATAACATTTTCACAGAAAACAGTTCTGCAAACAAATATATTTTTGTTCTTTTGTTGGTACTTTGTTACAGCTCAATAATTAATAATTATATTATACAATTCAGCATCTTTGACATGCACATAATTGTTAAATGTATATGAAAGGATATCTAAATAAAATCTTAATAATATGTTGACAATTAATATCTGACATTTACTATTATAATATTTTTATAAAAAAGAAACGTATATACATATACACAAGTAAACATATTATGCAGTTAAACTTTTTAATTCTGTATGACATATACATATATAATATACTGTTGCCTTTTGTACGTAACTTGTTAGATGATATTTCATATTCAGTGCTTATAATAATCATGGCAGTGTATAGACATGCTTGGATAACTGAAAACAGATCTTCCAAAAGTCCAAGAAATAAACAAATGGATGTTGATGTTTTCATAACATTTCACAAGATTCTAATAGCAGAGACAGTAATAATAAACTCCTGCTTAAAAGAATCTCGTGCTTTGTTGATGAATTCTTTCTTGATGGTTGATGACAAGTCCCTTCTGAAAAAAATGCTACAGATGCATGTTATATGTTGTTCTCAGTTTCCTTTCTATCTGAAAAATGGACATTTAGTAAAGTTAATCAATAGCATAATATTCAGAATGTCTTGTGCAGAGTAATTATAATAAAAATATTATTAAATCTCATAAATATAATACCTTATCACAGTTTATGAGACAGCTAATAATTTTAATGTTTTGACATTAGCAACTTGTTTTGTTAATGATTTCTCTCATTTCAGCATTAATAGAAATAGATTGCACAAATTACCATGCTACTTTTAATAAAGATATAGAAATTTGATGTATTACTGCAAATAAGAAAGAGTTATTATTTATTAGTATATATAATTGCTAGGAATGACAAGTAATTGTGTGCATTCGTAAAGAGTTTAAATACAGGATACTTACATAAATCCTGACAAATGTACTCAATTATACTTTTTCTGATATTCGTTACCTTCCGATTACAGTACTCTATATCTTTTATATGTGGAATGACACTTTGTCTGAGAACAGGAATTTGGAGAATTTGCAGTCCAGTTTGAAAATATAATAACTTACTTACATATTATGTATGTTTAACGTGATATTGCGAGAGGTTAGGAAATCTGTCATATCAATGATGTGCAAGGTAAAGATGCAGAATGATATAATATAATTACTAATTATTATTGAGCAGCAAAGTACCAACAAAAAGAAGAGATATACTTCCTTGATAGCAGTTAATATACATTTTTTTTTCCACGAAGTTGTTATGACAGATTTCCTAACCTTTCGTAAAATAATTGTGTTGTATAAATACTGAGATATTATTTATATATCTCAGTGGTTGTACATACATAATAAGTTATAGTTATAGTTTTTACACATTAACAACCACGCAAATTGTCCAAATTTATTTTTCTTGACAATCTATTTTTGTGCTCAATCGTGGTCAATCGGGACGGTAGTCAATCGGGACCGTGGTCAATCGGGACCGTGGTCAATCGGGACCGTGGTCAATCGGGACCGTGGTCGATCGGGACCGTGGTCGATCGGGACCGTGGTCGATCGGGACCGTGGTCAATCGGGAGCGTGGCCAATCGGGACCGTGGTCAATCGGGACGGTGGTCAATCGGGACGGTGGTCAATCGGGACCGTGGTCAATCGGGACGGTGGTCGATCGGGACCGTGGTCAATCGGGACGGTGGTCGATCGGGATCGTGGTCAATAGGGTTGGTGGTCAATCGGGACCGTGGCCAATATCAACGTGGTTAATCGGGACCGTGGTCAATCGGGACCGTGGTCAATAGGGACCGTGGTAAATCGGGACCGTGGTCAATCGGGACCGTGGTCAATCGGGACCGTGGTCAATCTCAACGTGGTCAGTAGGGACCGTGGTCAATCGGGACTGTGGTCAATCGGGACCGTGGTCAATCGGGACCGTGGTCAATTGGGACGGTGGTAAATCGGGACGGTGGTCAATCGGGACTGTAGTTAATCGGGACGGTGATCAATCGGGACCGTGGTCAATCGGGACCGTGGTCAATCGGGACCGTGGTTAATCGCAACGTGGTCAATATTAACGTGGTCGAACGCAACGTGGTCAATCTCAACGTGGTCAATCTCAACGTGGACAATCTCAACGTGGTCAATAGGGACCGTGGTCAATCGGGACGGTGGTCAATCGGGACCGTGGTCAATCGGGACGGTGGTCATTTGGGACCGTGGTCAATCGGGACGGTGGTTAATCGGGACCGTGGTCAATCGGGACGGTGGTCAATTGGGACCGTAGTCAATCGGGACGGTGGTAAATCGGGACCGTGGTCAATCGGGACGGTGGTCAATCGGGATCGTGGTCAATCGGGACGGTGGTCAATCGGGACCGTGGTCAATCGCAACGTGGTCAATCGCAACGTGGTCAATTGCAACGTGGTCAATATCAACGTGGTCAATCGGGACCGTGGTCAATATTAACGTGGTCAAACGGGACGCTCCCAGATCTTGCCCACCTCGTCCAGCAGGCACACGGGCCTGCACGCGGACGGGGAGTCCGCGGGCTTTCCCGCCTTTGGCAGGAGGACCAGGCTGGCCTCCTTCCATCTTCTGGGGAACCGGCCGGCACGCAGGCATGCGGTGAAGAGATTCCGCATCCAGCCGGCCATCTCCCCCGCGGCCAAGACCCAGACCTTGCCTGGGATTCCGTCGGGGCCAGGGGCCTTCTGCCTCTTGACCCCGCGGATAGCCCTCGCCACTTCCTCGTCACTGACCCCCAGGTCCTCGTTCCATTCCGGAACTCTAATTTCCGGAAAGAGGACCTCTCCTCCTCTGTCGGCGGGGAATAATGTATCCACCACCCCGCCGACAAATTGGGGGGCCAGTGTTTCCGTAAGCGGGGGCGTCCATGGCTTGAGCTTGTCCAAGACAAGCTTGTACGGACGCCCCCACGGATCCTCCGATATCGTGGCGAGGAGCTCCTCCCAGGCCCCCTTTTTGGCCGCGAAGATGGCGCGGGAGAGTTTCTGGCGGGCAGCACGCCAGGCCTCCCCCGCCGCTTGTCATTAGAACTAAGATACACTTGCAAATGATAAATAAAGTAACCTATATAATATACATGTAACAAGTGAATTCCTATTTTCAGTTACCAGTCGTACATCTCCAATTACAGATAACTAATGTGCTTAAATATCTTCAACATTAAGAACATTTTTTTTCTTTCTAGCGAGTTAGAAACTCAAGAAATCACTCTGGGTAATGGTTGCATACAATACAATAAAAGTGCAAACAATATTCGCTGCAGTGAGTGTATACTATTTCAGATTAACGTTTTTAGTTTAATTTAATACTCAGTATTATCTTATTGATGATAATATTTCGACAAATATTAATACTAATAAATATTATTTTCTTTTTTTGCAGAATTTGTTTACACGATGCCTCGTCCCGCAGCTGTTTCTGAGCAAGATGCGATTGCTGTTGTAAAACAGTACATGTGCTCACTTTTGTACGAACAGTCTTCCAAAGTATACAGACAAAGTATGGGAAGATATGAGTACAGATCTGCGAGGAGTGTGGAATGCTCATTCCATCTACATAAACGTGCGCGAGGATAGACGACAGATTCTCAGCACTGCCAGAGCGAAACTTGGAATAGTCGTAGAAGAATCCACACCATTGCAGAATTACAATTCAACCAACTGGGATAATTCTAATGACGATTCTGCTTTTCTAAACAATGAATCTGTAGCGTCTCAATATGAAGAACAAAATGCGTACGAAACATTTTATTTGGTCATCACGAAAGAAGAATGGGATCTAATGAAGCCAAGCGACACGGTTATTTACGGGAACCGTAAGCGAAAAATACTTAAACCCAGAGTTTGGACGAACATTATTGCTCTCGCATTCTGGAGGCAGTTTTAGAATGCCTTGTGCATTTTCATTCAAACGAGCGGACGTTGATCCGTCGCGCGATGACCTCCGGTATAATATTAAAATTATTGGAAGGTGCAAAGATCGTGAGTGTTTGGAATATTTTCAAGGGCGAAGCTATCGTAGATGTCAACAATGAAGGATTCATCATGGCAGTGCACACGCGAGACACACGATATACGAAACACGCCGAAGTAACGCGTCCCTTGAACGGAGAACGCAGAAAGGAGGAAAAAAAGAAAATTATAGCAGAAGGTCCCTCTGGATGGCGAAAAGGCAAGCACTCGAAAACATGAAGCCCGGAGATACAGAACCGCCTCATCTCCCCCGCGGAGATGTTGTGCGTCGAGCCAAAAAGGGAAGCCATCGATGAAGATCTGGGCGTGAAACCAATAGATGGACGCGATCTAATTCGAACAATAGAAGAATTGAATTCGGATCCTACGTATCGCGGTGCGATAAATGCCATCGGTTCTATACCTTTTTACACCTTTTACGGATTGCCAGCTCAACTTCACGCGTATAAGGAGTATTGCCGAGCAAACAAAGACTCTGCTGTGATCACCATCGATTCGACTGGCAGTCTTATCTATAAATTACAACGTTACGATGGAGAATCTGCCCACATATTTTTATTTTCTATCGTCGTAAACTTCGAGGGCATTACAGCTGCCGTTAATCAGATGATATCAGAAACAAACGAGACGGAGTTCATCGAATTTTGGCTGAAACAGTGTTTTACGCAGCACGGCACCGAAGCCAAAGAAAGCTGTATGTGATTATTCGCGGGCACTCTTGTCGGCTCTCAGTTTAGCCTTCAATATCGAACGGTAAAGTCATACATAAACGAATGCTTTGCTGCAGCAACAAAAAGCAACGAAATGCAAGAAAAACCTTCGACGTATCCATAATAAAAAAATCCATGTATACCAAGAAGTGAGCGTTTATCGTGCGTATTGTTGCCGCTTTTCCGCCTGTGTGATTGGTTGGTTCAGTTGGTTGATGCCGGCGATCGAGATCGTGGCGAGTCTCGCGGCGACGATGACAGTTTGTAACTTCGTATCGCGAGCGGGTTAAGGTTAAAATGTATTATACTATGTGTATTGTGATTCAGAAGAAAATGTGATATCGGTGTCGTTAGCGCTAACGATTATATTGTGTGAAATATAATATTTTGTAATATTCGGGAAATATTTCGATATAATGCAATGATTGATAGCGATCGAGATCGCTGCGAGTTGAATTGTGCGATTAAAGAAAATGTAAGATCGGTGTCATGTGTCGTTAGCGCAAACTATCCTTCAGTGAAATAAAATATTTTACGGTGTTCGGGATATACCTATTTCGATGTAGAGCGATTATAGTGCGAACTATCACGGTGACAGTTTACGTCGCGTCGAGTAAGGTTAATATTCATAATGTTATAAATGTCTGTATAATTTGTATATTTCTTATTTCTAGATTTCTTCTTTCTTCCTTTTTTGAAAGTGCACATAATATGGAAGAGGCTGATATACTTAGTGATAGAATTATGACAGTCCATACAGATTGTCTTGGAAGTTATGGTACACTGCAATGTTTTTGAAGAAACTGTACGGTATGGTTATCATTGCAC